>SJYR01003794.1:67060-97560 GCA_006410655.1 Kobus ellipsiprymnus
AGGTTCGATGCAGGATACAGGATGCTTGGGGCTGGTGCACTGGGCTGACCCAGAGGGATGGTATGGGGAGGGAGGTGGGAGAGGGGTTCAGGATTGGGAACACATGTACACTCGTGGTGGATTCATGTTGATGTATGGCAAAACCGATACAGTATTGTAAAGTAAAATAAAGTAAAATTTTAAAAAAAAGAAACATGTATAATATCATATATTAAATGAATGGCCAGTCCAGGTTCAATGCAGGATAGAGGATGCTTGTGGCTGGTGCACTGGGATGACCCAGAGGGATGGTACGGGGAGGGAGGTGGGTGGAGTTTCAGGATTGGGAACACGTATACACCCATGGTGGATTCATGTTGATGTATGGCAAAACCAATACAATATTGTAAAGGAATTAACCTCCAATTAAAATAAATAAATTTATATTTAAAAAAAGAAGGCCAAGCTCCATGAAAAATAAGGAAATTAATATGTTAAAAAAAGGGGGGGGGGAAGCAATAATATCCTGGTAATTTCAGGTAAAGAGCAAAGCGGCTCGGCCATGAATCCATGAATATACCTGTGCCCATCCTTCCCCACACTTCCCTTCCATCCAGGCTGCCACACAAAATTGAGCAGACTTCCATGTGCTCTACCATAAGTTCTCCAACTGTATATTCATAAGGAATAAAATATTCCACTAAGACATCATAGATGAAGAAGAAGTCTCCAAATTAAACACTTTTCATATACAAGAACAATACTTGTGCAATACTAATTGTCCATGAGAATCAAAAATGAAAATAGCCAGGAAAGTTTAGAAAAAAAAGTTTAATAAGATGGCACTAGCTTTAAATACATTTTCACAGACATCAATAAACCAAAATAATAAAAATGTGTCATCAGTTCAGTTCAGTTCAGTCGCTCAGTCGTGTCCAACTCTTTGTGACCCCATGGCAGCACGCCAGGCCTCCCTGTCCATCACCAACTCCTGGAGTTCACTCAGACTCACGTCCATCGAGTCAGTGATGCCATCCAGCCATCTCATCCTCTGTCGTCCCCTTCTCCTCCTGCCCCCAATCCCTTCCAGCATTAGAGTTTTTTCCGATGAGTCAACTCTTCGCATGAGGTGGACAAAGTACTAGAGTTTCAGCTTTAGCATCATTCTCTCCAAAGAACACATAGTGGTAGATGAATTCCCAAACAGTTCAGTAACTGTGAACTAAAGTACTGACACGCAAACTATACAAGTCCTAATATATACAATTTGAGTCTGTGGTAAAAACATGTTTTACTTACAACTTGGATCAGAAGGAAGGGCTTGGGGCAGAAACTTGCAGAAATTCAGACATGAAATCTCAGGGGCACTGGGTCAGAGGAGGCTGGTTTTAAGGAAAAGCTAATTCAAGTGGAGGGGTTACACATTTTTAATTTTGAGGTTTTTCATCAGTGAGAAAATCTCATGGACAGTTCATGGGATACACACACACGTGGAAATGCTGCTGCCCACGTGCCGGCCCCACTTCCAAGGTAAGGAAGGGCCAGAGACATCAGGGTCGGACAGCTTTCTTTAAGGCAAGTCTCCTACTTCCAGTCAATCAGATCTTCCCTCCCCAGCTCACTGCCTGAGTCCTGAGGGAAAGGTCACAGAGAAGGGGCTCACAGACCCCTGGAGCCCCTCACACGTCTGGCAGGCAGAGGGTAAGGAGAGCAAACCTTTCCAGTTCGGGGAGCTCAGTCTAGTCCAGGGTGCCCCCCAGCCCAGTCAGCTCAAAGTTTATTCCATGAGGAGTCATTGCATTGACTTTCTCTCAGGGTGAACGTGGTGTAGATGGAGAGGCCAGAAATTACACCTCAAGATGCCTTCTTTCCAAAAGGTCCCACTTTGTATGAAGAGAGAGGTAAAGAAGGAAAGCAATTAAAAGGCATAGAGAGAAGAGCCCATGGACTTGTGCTGAAAGTTCTCTGTCTCTTCAGGTTGTGAACTAAACTCAGTTGGAATCTGAGTCAGAGGAGTCTCCTGAGGACGATGAGCTGGAGCCGTGGTCCTCCAGCTCAGAATCTCCATCTTCATCCTCACTGCTGGGGGCTGAGGAGTGGCTGCCTTCCTCCTCTTCCTCATTTTCCTCTGATCTCCCTGAGGCAGGAGAATATTCTCCAATCGTGTCTGATGATGCTAACTCTGCAGCCTGAAGCCCCAGGTCCTCCCTAAGCCTTCCTTGCAGATTCCCTGATGATGGGGACTGCAGACCCATCCTTCTAATCTTGGGGTTCGGGCCCCCCGTCATGCTCACGTTCTTGCGCTTAGCACAGGTCGCCTCTCTGTAGGCAGCGTATTCTTCAGGAGGCAGAGTCCTGAGCCAGAGATCAAGGCCCACCTTGTACTGTGTCTGCAGTCCCTCTGCCTGCTTCTTATAAAGCTCCTTCTGGTCCGGGGGGACCCGCTGCCAGCGTCTACTGATCTCCACCAGGCGCTCCCTCGGGGGCACCGCTTTCAGCTCCCTGCTCGACCAGAGATCCTGGTGGAACTTGTGATAGCCATTCATCGGGGGCTTCTCGGGCTCTCTGTGGAATTTCCACTTCATGGGTAAACTCTTTTCTGGGGGAGATTTCACCTTTTGAACATTCCCCTGAATCTTCTCTGGCACTTTCATTTCACTTCTTTGGGGGACACCAGATTTCTCCGGGTTTGGGACTAGATCAGGGTGCTGTGCTCTGAACAGAGCCACTTTCTCCCTAAAATCCTTTTTCTCTTTCTCAAGATCCTGACCGTGTTTCACCCTCAGCTGCTCAGGCACCTTCCTGTGTTCCTCAGACAGAACCCTGGTCAGCTCCTGGTTGCTTATCTTGGGGTGTTTTTGGATGTACTGTGGTCGCATCACTTGGGAAATGTGGCGGTATGCTGTCAGGGACTTCTTGAACAAATAAGCATGTTTCTTGTGTTTTCTGGTGTTTTGTTGTGTTTTCTTGTGTTCTTTGGAAGAATTGCTAACATTTTCCTTAGCTTCCAGGACTAATTCTTTCAGCGTGCGAAACTTTCTCACCTTATGGGAAACCTCTAACCATTTGAGTTTGCACATTTCCCCAGAAAAATCTTTAAAAGCTACTTTTCCCCAGTCCATCACGGACTGGGTTGTTTTGAATGTGTGCCCGTCACTGGGTGGAATGCTTTTCTCCATCCTCTCCAGTAACAGCACTATGTCTTCCTTGGACCAGTCATCTTGGCGTTTAGGCATTGCCATTTCTAGGTCTTTGGGACACTTATGTGATCCCAGCAGTTGAGACACCTCAGCAGAATCTTCAGCTTCTTCACTCTCAAGATTCAGCCGGTGCAGGTGAGTTATTTCTGAAGTCCTGCACTGTGTGCGATCCTCTGTTTCTGTGGAGAAAGAAAAGGAAAGTTACTCTCCTATGTGACACAGGAGAGAAGCACAGCCCCCTTTGGATACGTCCCTTCTGTCATTTCATTTACCCTCAAGAATGTAAATGAAAACCAGCCCAACCTCTGAGTTAAGAGTCCTGTTGAGCATTATGAAGCTTCTTTTCACAATTAAAAATCCTCAGGTCTGATCCCAACTTGCCTTCCAGTCTTACCACAATGGGTTTTACATAGAAATGAACAAGAGCCTGGGGACTCACTCAAGGGACAAAGGATGAGAGAAAAGGAAGGGAAGTTAAAAATAAAAATGCCTGACAAGCAAGAGGGCTTTAAAAGAGCAATGAGATACCACAGCACATGGACAAGAATTGTCAAAATCCCAAAGAAGGACCAAGTACTGAGAGGGTGGAATATCAGGAAATTTGATTCATTTCCTAAGGTGATGAAACCCAGTACAAGCCTTCTGAAAGAGAATAAGGCAACCTGTTACAAAGCTAAATATCCTCCTACCACGTATGTCAGGGCTCATGATCCTTTGTATTTGCCCAAATCTTTTGAAAACCTATATCCATAAAAAAGAAACAAAGACCTGCAATGGGATGTTTATAGCCACTTTGGTCATAATCACAAAACTTGAAAACAACCATAAAGAATGGATAAAGCAACTATGGTACATTAAAGCTGAGAAATAGTACTCAGTTCTAAAAATAAATGAGCAATCAAGCCATTAAGAGACATGGGGTATTCTTTTATTCATATCTCTAAGTGAATGAAGCTAACCTGAAAAACATATATATTTCACGAGTCCAACTATAAGATATTCCAGGAAAAAGGAATATATGGAAAAAAAGAGACATATATGAGGACAGTGAAACTTTGCTTCCAGCAGTTAGGGTGATGGGACTGATGATCAGGTGATCACAAATAACTTTCAGCAGTCTAACACTTCCAGGTATTATAAAGCTGGATACTTGTCACTGTATATCAGTGAAAACTAACAATGCACAACACCATGAGTGAACACTAATGTGAAACAATGGACTTTGATAATGAAGTGTCAGTGGAGGTTCCTAAATCATAATAAACACACCACTCTGAGATATAATGTGGTAACAGGGGCAAAACACCTGCTTATTCTGGAAGTGCAGGATGTAGACAGGAATTCTGTACTTTCTGCTCAATGTTACTGTGAATGCAATCTTCTCTAAAACAGTAACACTCCTTCAGATTCTGAGCAAAGCTCCCTCTAAGAAAAGTCCAGATGGCCATTAGACTGAATGTGCAGTTGAGATGATAATTGATATAATCCATCTAAGAAACAAGTAATAGATATAATTCATCTAAGAAACATGTCATAGAAGTGCAAAGGGAAAATGAAGAGAGGAGAAGGGTAAATGTGTATGGATTCAAAAAGAGTTTAAGTGGTCAATATTTCATTTCTGGGGAGGTCAATAGACATTATAATAAGGCATATTAAATACAACTGTATACAAGAAGACCCTTTCCTTGTGAGTCAGATGGTAAAGAATCCGCCTGCATTGTGAAAGACCTGGGTTTGATCCCTGGGTTGGGAAGATCCCCTGGAGAAGGGAAAGGCTACCCACTCCAGTATTCTGGCCTAGAGAATTCCATGCACTGGATAGCCCATGCGGTCGCAAAGAGTCGGACACGACTGACCAACGTTCACTTCACTACTTCACAATAAGCCAGGGACTTTCTGTTTTGGCTGAAATATAAAGATGACAAAACATGTCTCATGGGAAGCTCATAGAAATGAACAAATAGGAACACTGACCTGTGGAGGAGGCGCAGGTACTTCAGGCGCTGGCAGGGGAAGCCCTTCTCTGCACGGGTCTCCTGCACTCACACAAGAAGAGTCTTCTTAATGCCTTTGACAGAGCAACCTGAGAAACAATGACACATCACACACAGTGTATCACACGCAGTCATCTACACTAAACACAGGTACTTACTTTCAATGTTCTATTTTATTCTATTAAAACTCAGTCCCTTCTATCTCTAATAAAAATGACAAGCATAACACTAAACTTTGTTTAAATACAACTTTCAGTTCTGAGAACTAAAACAATAAAATTTTCTCTTCTCTTTGACAATGACACTGTTCAATTTAAGTGACCTTAATGTAAGGGGAATCCATTTCTTTGATGAGCACATCAACATACTCCCAATCATATCAGATTTGCTCTACTATCAGAAAAGTTTTCTCATTTGGAAACATACAAATTCCAGGTTACAATAAGATCAGTTCTGGGACTTCCTTGGAGGTTCAGTGGCTAAGACTCAATGTTCCCAGTGGACGGGACCAGCATTTGGTCCCTCGTAAGGGAATTAGAGCCCGCAGCAAAGTGTTCACCTGTCAAGACACAAGAGTTCCTGTGTGGTGACTACGAGTTTGCATGTCCCATCTAAAGGTCCCTCGAGATGAAAGGAAGATCTGGTACAGCCAAATTCATCAAATCCATCAATCAATTAACACACAGTTCTTTCTAATATTATAGTTGTTTAGTCCCTGAGGCCTGTGTTACTCTTCTGCAACCCCTTGGACTGTAGTCCACCAGGCTTCTGTCCATGGGATTTTCCAGGCAGGAATACTGGAGTGAGTTGACATTTCCTTCTCCAGGGACCCTTGAGACTCACGGATCAAACCTGTGTCTCCTGCAATAGCAGGCAGCTTTTTTCCCTGAGCCACCAGGGAAGCCAGCTCTAATATATTGTGCTTCAAGATTAATGACTGAAGTTAATAAAAGTTTTCACTTCTATACCATAGTGAGTACAGAATTTCTTTTTCTTTCAGCTATTTGGTGTGTTAACAATGTTGTGTTGAGAGCCATCATCAGGTCTGGATTGCTATTGGAAAATTTAAAGACAGAAATCCCACCTTTTCCTTACAAATATATTACTCTTCAAGTTCTACAGCATAGTTTCTCATTCAAATTTTAGGTATCATGCTAAATGGAAAAACTGTCTAGGATTTCCCATCAAAAAATTCATATTTTCCTTTTTATATCATGGAATCATAAGTTAATAGAATTACTCCTGTTCATTCACAAATTCCAATGATTTGAAGGTAAGTCTATAGTTTCAGAGTGAATTTTAAGCAATAACTTAATTCTTATGAACTAGATTTTTCATTTACTTAAAAAAATTCTTAAGCTTGCTACTGCTGAATTAAAATTATTCTTTTTAATTTTTGAGGGAAAGAAATATGAATCCATCTACTCAGAACCATTTACTCACCAGAAAGTTGTAGATTTGGTCTCCTCAGTGCTGGTATGAAAATCAGTCCCATCCGGTCAGGAGTTCTGTGTTCTCTGGATGAGTCAGCAGCTGTAACTTTCAACGCTGTCCACAGTCCAGCCAACTCAGAACAACTCTGAACAGAAGAAACAGTGCATCTGAGATCCTACTATCAGGACCCTTGAGGCCCCTTCCTGATTAGATTATCACAAGCCCCTTGGATAAACCCATCAACACTGTTGCTGCTGCTGCTAAGTCGATTTAGTCATGTCCAACTCTATGCGACCCCATAGACGGCAGCCCACCAGGCTCCCCCGTCCCTGGGATTCTCCAGGCAAGAACATTGGAGTGGGTTGCCATTTCCTTCTCCAATGCATGAAAGTGAAAAGTGAAAGTGAAGTCACTCAGTCGTGTCCGACTCCTAGCGACCCCATGGACTGCAGCCTACCAGGTTCCTCCATCCATGGGATTTGCCAGGCAAGAGTACTGGAGTGGGGTGCCATTGCTTTCTCCACCAATCAACACTAACTACACTAAATCTCTATACGTTAATAGAATCCACAACTGAAGTCCCAGTCCTCATCACTGATTTTATATTGAATACCCATTTCTCTCTGATTTTAAGGATCTTGCATTCTCCTTAAATTCCCTCCATATTTGATTA
Organism: Kobus ellipsiprymnus; assembly: GCA_006410655.1. Taxonomy (NCBI): domain Eukaryota; kingdom Metazoa; phylum Chordata; class Mammalia; order Artiodactyla; family Bovidae; genus Kobus; species Kobus ellipsiprymnus. Next base: position 74,341 of record SJYR01003794.1, read on the forward strand.
TAGTTTACTAAGACATTTGAATATGTATCCTTCCATGTTTTGATAATTTCTGCCCTTTATTCACAAGCTTTAGGGTTTAATAACATATCAGTTTTGCAATGGTCATTAAAACCCCTTCAGTTCCAATCCAAATTTATCTATTCTATATATTTTATCTATAGAATAGATAAAAATATGAATAATTATTGTAGATTAGTTTGGGAATTTGAGAAAAAGAGGCTCCAAATTCTGGCATCCAAGATTGATCTAATTCTGATTTTAGAGTGATTAAACAGGAACATTGCATTTTAAAAAATACAGTTGCTTTGTTGAGAAAAATTTGATTCAACCTAACATGGTCAAAAGTATATGTAGCTTGAAATGACTAGTTATTAGACCAATAACAGATTTCATAACAGTCTTGAAATTGATTTCTTCTATTTCCTAAATTATATATAAATATACTTTGCAACTAGTACTTGTGAAACATGTAACAGTAGGATATAATTTGGAAAACCTAAGTCAGTGAAATATTTTGATACATAGCTTCAAAAAATAGTAAATAACTGGGATCATTGTGGGTATATACTTTTACTTATGGATGTGCACAGGCAAAGCTAAAATCATATATCAAAATATACACTGGATTGCTAAACTTTTTGGTGGATTCATGGTAGTTAGTAGATGGGATTTGCTAAAAATGTTTCATCTCTATACATATAATTTATAGTTTTTGATGAACTGCTCTTGAAAAAGCACAGCTATTTTTATTACATACATGACATTCACATAAATAGTTTGCAAAGGTCAATAGTTCTCATTAGTTTTAATATAGTTTATCATCATAGAAATTAAGGGAATCAATAAATGGTACATTGTTTATAACACAAAATTAAGATTAAATATTAGCAGATTCACTATTAGAGAAAATAAAAAACTTCCAAAATGGTCAGGTTCCAAAGAGGGAAAGGAGTACATGAAAGCTATATATTGTCACGCTGATTATTTAACTTCTATGCGGAATACATCATGAGGAACACTGTGCTAGATGAAGCACAAGCTGGAACCAAGATTGCCGGGAGAAATATCAATAACCTCACATACCCAGATGACACCACCCTTATGGCAGAAAGCAAAGAACGAAAGAGCCTCTTGATGAAAGTGAAAGAGGGGAGTAAAAAAGTTGGCTTAAACTCAACATTCAAAAAACAAAGATCATGGCATCTGGTCCCATCACTTCATGGCAAATAGATGGGGAAACAGTGACAGACTTTATTTTTCTGGGATCCAAAATCACTGCTGATGGTGACTGCAGCCATGAAATTAAAAAAATGCTTGCTCCTTGAAAGAGAAGTTACGACCAACCTAGACAGCATATTAAAAAATAGAGAGGTCTACTTTGCCAACAAAGGTCTGTCTAGCCAAAGCGATGGTTTTTCCAGTTGTCATGTATGGATGTGAGAGTTGGACTATAAAGAAAGCTGAGCACTGAAGAACTGATGCTTTTGAACTGTGGTGTAGGAGAAGACTCTTTATTGACTGCAAGGAGATCCAACCAGCAGATGGACTTTAGGATGTTTTGTATATATGCATTCAAATGCTTAAAATGTATATTTGCCTTTGACCCAGTAATTCTAGCCTTAATAAAACTTCAAAGGAATTCATTGGACAAAACCTCGCAAATCTGAAACTTTGCTTTAACTATTTATCTCTCTAATTCATACAATCTATGTACAAAGCAAGGAAAAAATATTGAGGTTTTTAATTCCCCCAGTAAAATCTGAGACCTCTTGAATTTAGGACAACATTCTTTCGTTCTCTTCGTGAGGTAGTGAGTTAATGCGCCCATTGCGCTAGTGACTCGGTTGTGTACGACCCTCTGTGACCGCATGGACTGCAGCCGCCAGGCTCCTCTGTCTATGGGATTCTCCAGGCAAGAATATTGGAGTGGACTGCCATTTTCTTCTCTAAAATGTGCCCCTTACCCTCTCCCAAATTATGTCTAAGTCCCAACAGCCAGTATCTCTGTACTTTATTTTTAGAATAGAGTCTGTGCAGACACAGTCAAGGTGAAGGTACCACGATGAGCCCATCCAGGGTAGAGAGTGGATCCTAAATCTTCTGATAGGTGTCCTGATGAGAGAAAGAAGAGGGATGTTTTAGATGCACCAGAAAAGGTCCTGTAAGGAGGCAGAGATTCAAGTTAAATGTCATAATTTGAGGATTGCCAGAAGCCAACTGGCACTGGAAGAGACAAAGACAAATCATTTTAGAGCTTTTGGAAGGAGTATGGCCCTGCCAACATCTTGATTTCCAGCTTCCAGATTTGCAGAAAATACACTGATTTTAAGCCACCCCATGTGGGGTCGAGTGTTGTGGGAGCTCTAAAAAGCTGATAAAAAATAGTGACCTCCAGGGACAATGGTGGGAGAAGGCAATGGCAATCCACTCTAGTACTGTTGCCTGGAAAATTCCATGGATTGGAGGAGCCTGGTAAGCTGCCATCCAAGGCGTCACGAAGAGTCAGACACAACTGAGCGACTTCAGTTTCACTTTTAACTTTCATGCACTGGAGGAAGAAATGGCAACCCACTCCAGTGTTCTTGCTGGAGAATCCCAGGGATGGGGGAGCCTTGTGGGCTGTCGTCTATGGGGTCGCACACAGTTGGACACTACTGAGTGACTTAGCAGTAGCAGGGACAATGACTAGGCCTTCATTTTCTCAATTTTGACGTCCTTTACCACCTCTTCAGTTCAGTCCAGTCGCTCAATAGTTTCTGACTCTTTGTGACCCCATGGACTGCAGGATGCCAGGCTTCTCTGTCCTTCACTAGCTTTTGGAACCCGCTCAAACTCATGTCCATTGAGTCTGATATGCCATCCAACCATCTCATCCTCTGTCATTCCCTTTTCTTCCTGCCTTCAATCTTTCCTGGAGTCAGAGTCTTAACTAATGAGTGAGTTCTTTGCATCAGTTGCCCAAAGTATTGAAGCTTCAGTTGCAGCCCAAGTCCTTCCATCAAATATTCAGGATCGATTTTTTTTTTGATTGACGGATTTCATCTCCTCTCAGTGCAAGGGACTCTTAAGAGTCTTCTTCAACACCACAGTTCAAAAGCAACAGTTCTTCGGCACTCAGCTTTGTTTATGGCCCAACTCTCACATCCATACTTGACTAGTGGGAAAACCATAGCTTGACTAGATGGACCTTTGTTGGCAAAGTAATGTCTCTGCTTTTTAATATTTTGTCCAGGTTGGTCATAACTCTTCTTCCAAGGAGCAAGCATCTTTTAATTTCATGGCTGCAGTCACCATCTGCAGTAATTTTGGAGCCCAAGAAAATAAAATCTGTTTCCGTTGTTTCCTTATCTCTATGCCATGTAGTGATGGGGCCAGATGCCATGATCTTCGTTTTCTGAATGTTGAGTTGTAAGCCAGCTTTTTCACTCTCCTCTTTCACTTTTATCAAGAGTCTCTTTAGTTCCTCTTCACCTCTTGCCACAAGGGTTGTGTCATCTGCATATTTGAGGATAGTGATATTTCTCCAGGCAATCTTGATTCTGGCTTGTGCTTCATCCAGCCTGGCATTTCACATGATGATATAAGGCCTTGACATACTCCTTTCCCAATTTTGAACCAGTCTGTTCCATGTCCAGTTCTAATCATTGCCTCTTGAACTGCATACAGGTTTTTCTCAGGAGGCAGGACAGGTGGTCTGGTATTCCCATCTCCTTAAAAATTTTCCAAGATTTGCCATGATCCACACAGTTAAAGGCTTTAGTGCAGTCAATGAAGCAGAAGTAGATATTTTTCAGGAATTATCTTGCCTTTTCTATGATCCAATAGATGTGGCAATTTGATTTCTTGTTTCTCTGCCTTTTACAAATTCAGCTTGCACCTCTGGATGTTCTCAGTTCATGAAGCCTGGCTTGGAGAATTTTGAGCATTACTTTGCTAGCCTGTGAGGTGAGTGCAATTTGTGTGGTAGTTTGAACATTTTTGGCATTGCCTTTCTTTGAGATTGGAATGAAAACTTATCTTTTCCAGTCTTGTGGCCACTGCTGAGTTTTCCAAATTTGCTGGCATATTGAGACCAGCACTTTAACAGCATTATCTTTTAGGATTTGAAATAACTCAGCTGGAATTCCATCACCTCCAGTAGCTTTATTTGCAGTGATGCTGCCTAAGGCCCACTTGACTAAGCACTCCAGGATGTCTGGCTCTATGTAAGCGATCACACCATCATGTCTATTAGAGTCACTAAAATTTTTTTTGTATATTCTTGCCAACTCCTCTTAATATCTTCTGCTTCTGTCAGATCGATACCATTTCTGTCCTTTATTGTGCCCATCTTTGCATGAAATATTACCTTGATAGCTCTAATTTCCTGAAGATTTTTATTTTTTCCCATTATGATTTTCCTCTATTTTTTTTTGCATTGATCACTTAGGAAGCCTTTTGTATCTCTCTTTGCTATACTTGGGAGCTCTGTATTCAGATGGATATACCTTTCCTGTTTTTCTTTGCCTTTTGCTTCTCTTCTTTTCTCATCTGTTTGTAAGAAGTGACGATATTCCTGTAAACTATGGATGAAAGTTCATAACATTGTACAGGAGGCAGTGTTCAAACCATCCCCAAGAAAACTATTTTTAGGCATTGGATTAACTCCTGTTATATGGATTAACCATTTTAGTATTCTCAGCAATATTCACTAACTTTTACCCCCAGTTTATAAAGAGGATACTTGACATATTGTTGGTCAAATGTTACTTGTCTAAAAATCACATATGGAACAAATGTTTGATGCAGGGCTTAATAATAGATATTACTGGAAGACCAAAAAAATTAGCTTTTCTATCCATGATTACCATTAAAGTTTCATTTTTAACTGAAGAAGTAAAGTGAAGTGAAATTGCTCAGCCGTGTCTGACTCTTTGCAACCTACCAGGCTCTGCCATCCATGAGATTTTCCAGGCAAGAATATTAGAGTGGGCTTCCATTTCCTTCTCCAGGAGATCTTCCCAACCCAGGGATCGAACCTGGGTCCCCTGCATTGCAGACAGACGCTCTACCGTCTGAGCCACCAGGGAAGTCATTTTTAACTGAACATAGCACAAATTCATCTTACCTGGATCAGAACTCACCTCAGTACTGTTACAGAAGTCTTCTCTCTCATTCAGTAAGTAACTCTGTTAAATTCAGTTCAGAGTTTAGGTGCTCACTTTCTGGTGGCAAACACCTTCAAGTCTCTGCAGTCCAGCCAGTTCCGAAGGCAACAGCTCTGGGCTCTGGAGAAGAATGAGCTGGATGCCTTATATATTCTCTGAAGACCAGGTCCACTGCCTCAAAGTGATAGTGTTATCAACCCTGCACAAAGGTACAGTAGCAGGAGATTAGATTTGTCAAGAATTGTAAACACATCCAGATGCCAAGGATTGAAGTCAAACCTTCCGAAATTTACTTAATCCAATTACCATAATCCAATCTCAGGTAAAGAATCACAGGTTGAGTTCACACTTCCAATCCATGAAGTTTGATTAATAAATGAACTCTTCAATTATAAATTTCATGTCTCCATTTATAGAAGTTTATTATAGTCTTAATTGAAGTGACCCACTAGTTTTAGTTACCTGTCTGAATTTACCTGCATTACTTCCTGGATATTCCTTTAGGAAGAGGAGTTCTTCACATTCAGTCTTTCAACCCAGAACAGTCAAGCTCCCCAGTAAAACCACTTACCACTCTTGCCTTCTGCTGTTTGATAGATGTCCTCAACCCCTTCAAAACTAAAGTCTCTTAAATTTTATTCTTTCCATTCAGTTTTCTGTGAAATTCTTCCCCGCGAGGCTCATTTTGGTTACACACTATTGTTTTACGCTGGCTATAACTGCACACAGAATAGTGGATGGTGGTTATTCTCTAAGACTCTGTTCCTTTTAGTCATTCCCTGCATATCATCTCATACCCTTTGATTCTATTATTCAATATGTATCTATATTTGAAATACTGATGCTAGGTTGTGAAGTAAAGGATTATTGCATAGTTGTACACTGCAGGATAGACTAAAACAATCATAGGCAATCTCTGAAAGAAATGTGATACTGTCTATGAAGTTTGGACAACTATCTTTTAAGATTTTCTTTATTTTGACTCTGTTTCAATGCTATTCCTCAAAGTATTTTCATATGTAATCAAAGATGGGCCATGGTGCTTCACTCAAAGAAAGATACTAGATGGGAAAATTTCTTTACTTATTTGTAATTTTTTTGAAATATAAAGTTGATGTACAATATTGTTTTAGTTTCAGGTATATAGCAAAGTGAATAATATATGTATATATAAAATCTCACCTCTGTTTTCCATACTGTTCATGAGGTTCTTGTGGCAAGAACACTGAAGTGGTTTGCCATTCCCTTCTCCAGTGGACCACGTTTTGTCAGAACTCTCCACTATGACTTGTCCACCATTGGTGGCCCTGCAAGTTATGACTCATAGCTTCCTTGAATTATACAAGGCTGTGATCCATGCCAGCAGTGCAAGAAGGCAAAGTGCTTGTCCAAGGAGACCTTACAAATAGCTGGGAAAACAAGAAATGCAAGCAATAGGGAAAGGGAAAGAGATACCCAACTGAATGCAGACTTCCAGAGAATAGCAAGAAAAGGTAAGAAATGCAAATAGAGGAAAATAGGAAAGATGAGAGATCTCTTCAAGAAAATTGGGGATATCAAGAGAACACTTCCTGTCAAGATGGACACAATAAAGGGCAGAAATATCAAGGACATAACAGAAGCAGAGAGATTAAGGAGCAGTGGCAAGAATACACAGAAGAACTATACTAAAAAGGTCTTAATGATCTGAATCACTACACTGGTGTGGTCACTCACCTAGAGTCAGACATCCTGGAGTGTGAAAAAGTGGGCCTTAAGAGATATTACTAGAAACAAAGCTAGTGGAGGTGATGGAATTCAGGCTGAGCTATTTCAAACCGTTAAAGATGGTGAAAGTGCTGCACTCAATATGCCAGCAAATTTGGAAATTTTGTAGTGGTCATGGGACTGTAAATGGTCAGTTTTTCTTCCAGTCTGAAAAAAAGAAATGGCAAAGAATGTTCAGACTACTGCGCAACTGCAATAATTTCTAATGCTAGCAAGATTATGCTAAAATCCTTCAATTTAGGCTTCAGCAGTTTGTGAGCAGAGAATTTCCAGATGTGAAAGCTGCATTTAGAAAAGGTTGAGGAATCAGAGATCCAATTGCCAACATCTGTTAGATCATAGGATAAGTAAGGAAATTCCAAAAAAGAATTACATCTGCTTCATTGACTACTCTAAAGCCTTTGACTATGTGAATCAAATAAAACTGTGGAAAATCCTTAGAGATGGGAATGCCAGACTGACTTACCTGTTTTCTAAGAAGACTGTATGCAGGAAAGGAAGCAAGATTAGAAACCAGACTTGGAACAAGAGAGTGGTTCAAGATTGGGAAAGGAGGATGTCAAGACTGTATATTGTCACCCTGCTTCTTTAACTTATATGCAGAGTACATCATGCCAAATGCCAGGCTGAATGACTCACAAGTAGAGTCAAGATTTCTGGGAGAAATATCAACAACCTCAAATATGCACATGATACCACTTTTACAGCAGAAAACAAAGAAGAACTTAAAAGCTTCTTGATGAGAATGAAATAGGAGAGTGAAAAAGCTGGCTTAAAACTCATCTTTCAAAAAACTAAATCCTGGCATCCGGTTCCATCACTTCATGGCAAATAGATGGGGGAAAAGTGGAACCTGTGACAGATTTTATTTTCTTGGGCTCCAAAATCTCTGCAGCCAATAATTATAGCTATGAAATTGGAAGCCACTTGCTCCTTGGAAGAAAAGCTATGACCAACCTAGACAGCATGGCATTGAAACATGTATACTGTCATGTAAGAAACGAATCACCAGTCAATGTCTGATGCAGGATGCAGGATGCAGGATACTTGGGACTGGTGCAAGGAGAGGACCCAGAGGGATGGTATGGGGTGGGAGATGGGAGGGGATTCGTGTTTGGGAATGCATGTACACTCGTGGTGAATTAATGTCAATGTTTGGCAAAACCAATACAGTAATGTAAAGTAAACTAAAGTAAAAATAAAAATTATAAAAATAAATAAATAAATAAATAAAATAAATAATGAAAAAAAAAAAAAAAGCAGAGATATCACTTTTCCAACAAAGGTCCCTATAGTAAAAGCTGTGATTTTTCCAGTAGTTATGTGAGAGTTGGATCATAAAGAAGGCTGAGTGCCACAGAATTGGTGCTTTCAAGCTGTGGTGCTGGAGAAGACTCTTAAGAGTTCCTTGGACAGAAAGGAGATCAAACCATTCAATCCTGAAGGAAACCAACCCTGAATATTCATTGGAAGAACTGAAGCTGAAGTTCCAGTACTTTGGCCACCTGATACAAAGATCTAACTCATTTGAAAAGACCTTAATGCAGGGAAGGATTGAAGGCAAGAAAAGGGGTTGACAGAGGATGACACAGTTGAATAGCACCATTGACTCAATGGACATGAGTTTGAGGAAACTTCCAGAGATAGTGAAGGACAAGAAAGCCTGTCATGCTGCAGTTCATGGGGCTGCAAAGAGTTGTGCATGACTTATTTCCTGGATAACAACAATAACTCTTTTTTAAGATTATTTTTTATATACTTCATTCCCAAGTATTCACTTGAGTTCCTGTGCTATACAGTAGGTTCTTATTAATTATTTACTTCATATATAGTAACATGTATGTTTCAGTTCCAGATTCCTAATTAATCCCTCACCCCTTCTTAGCCCCAAGTTACATGTTATTTTTTCTACACCTGTGATTCTGTTTAACTATTTGCATCATTTCCTTAGATTCCAATATCATATGATACTTCTCTTTCTTTTTGTGACTTACTTCACTCAGTATGACAGTCTCCAGTTCCTTGCATGTTGCCCCACATGGCATTTTTGGTACTTTTTATGTATGAGTAATATTCCATTGTATATATGTAACACATTTTCTGCATCCATTCATCTGTCCTTGGACATTTAGGTTCCTTCCATGTCTTGACAGTTGCAAACAACTTGTCAATGGACATGGAGGTGCATGTATCCTTTTGACCCACACTTTTCCCTGGATATATGCCCAGGAGTGGGATTGTTAGATCATATGGTAGCTTTATTTTTGTTTCTTAAGGAAAGTTTAACTGTTCTCCACAGTGGTTTACCAGGGTATATCCCCATGAAAAGAGCAGGAAGATTCCCTTTTCTCCACACTCTTGAGAGAGTTAACGCTTAGGCAGTCCAGGTTGCCTTTAAGGAGGAGCTGAACATTCTCACTCATGCTTTCCTTATACTAAGCCACATAAGCTCTTGAAAAATTTTTGGAGACAAATCTCTTGTTGGTCTCATATTTTCTCCCCATTCTGTGGGCTTTCTTTCTGTTTTGTTTACAGATTCCTTTGCTGTGGAGAAGCTTTTGAGTTTAATTAGATTCCATTTGCCTTTTTTTTTTTTTTTTTTTTCCTTTACTCTAGGAGAAGGCTCAAAAAATATCTTGCTATGATTTATGGTAAAGAGTGTTCTGTCTATGTTTTCATCTAAGAGTTTTATAGTATTTAGTGTCATATTTAGGTTTTTAACCCATTTTGATATTATTTTTGTGCATCCAAGAAGTCAGTCCTAAAGGAAATTAGCCCTGAATATTTATTGGAAGGACTGTTGCTGAAGATAAAGCTCCAATATTTTGGCCACCTGATGCAAAGAGCCAACTCACTGGAAAAGACCTTGATGCTGGGAAAGATTGAAGGCAAAAGGAGAAGGGGGCAGCAGAAGAGATGGTTAGATAGTACCACCAACTCAATGGATATGAATTTGAGCAAACTCTGGGAGACAGTGGGGGACAGTGGAGCCTGGTGAGCTACAGTTTTGTGGGTTGCAAGACGTTGGATACGGCTTAGCGACTGAACAGTTAAAGAATATTCTATTTCCCATTTTCACTTGGAGCTATGTGTTCTCCCAGAACCGCTTGTTTAAAAAGCTGTATTTCCTCCATCTAAAGAAATGAAGATATTTTAAAGTGGTAATTTAGGCTAATATATGTTTTTTGTGTGTATAAGCTGTTATTTATTAACATTTTGACACTAATACATCTATTGAAAACAATGATCACCAGGAAAAAAGAATGACTTCATACACTAAAGATGATAAAATTAAAGATTAAAAGGCTGATGTCAGTCAAGTTCACATAAGGTGATTTAAGATATTAACATTTCAGTTATTATCATTGCTAGCATTTCCATATTATTGACATTGAAACTAGAAATGTTTAGTAAAATGATGCATTTATTGAGAAACAGAATACATATTCCAGTCATTTTCAGAATAGGCAATCACATGCAATAAGCAGAAAAAAAAGAATATTTATAATTTTATGTCAAATAACATGTGGCTTTGTCATACATTTTAGTTACATCTGAAATAAGGACAGCAAGAAGAGATTAGTTGGTTAGTTGGTTCTAAACAGAAGCTTTAGTTGTCAGTGTAGCAGTCCATCATGTAAGTTTATTCAGTTTCTTTCATTTCTGAAAGTTTAAATATGGCATGGCTTGGTTTTAATTTGTTCTATATTACTGTTACATTTGCTATGCATTGTACACAAATATTTGTTATTTTTATAATTACTACCTTTTGAGAAAATAGATGAAAATTGTCTTAGGCAGAATAAATGAAATGCTGTTCAATAATATCAAAACAACAGAAAGGCAAGGGGTATGTGAACATGGTTTGTCAGAATATCCACTCAAAAGCTTTCAAACAAGACATGGATGCATTTCTCTCAAATATTTTTACTTTGAAAACTTAAGAGGTAAAGACTATAGTCCCCAAAATACCCATGTAATAGTAAAGTGCTGTTTATATATTAAATAATATTAAAGACAAATGACACAAATACATTTTCAAAAGTAATGAAAAGATTAAATTTTATGTGTTCTTTAAGTAAGCTGTCAAGATTTTGACAATGCCAGATTTCACAGAGTTCATGATATATCTATATCTATATTTTACTTTTTCTACATGATTTAAGGAGTTTCCATATGCTATAGATATAATAATTGCTATCGTTCTTTATAGAAGCACCTATTTGAACTCCCTTTTGTATTCTTTTCCAGTTTTCCTGGAGGAAAGAAAATGAAAACTTATTGTGTAGAAAGCCTCTACCTCTCAGGACATGGAAATCCCAAATGCTGATCTGATTTTTGCTCTTTCTGCAGTGGATAACGTTCTGACTCAGACAATGACCACTCACAATATAAGCCTTTCTGAGATGACTGCCATGGCCTGTCCAGACAGCCCAGGGTGCAGAGACTCTTGTGGTGTGGGGAGCTCAGGCCTTCCACTTCTGGGAGGCAGTGCTGAAGGGCGGATGTGACCCACTCCTCCGACTGGATTGTGGGAGTCTGTACAAACAGCTTGACAAGTGATACCACTATCAGTATTGATTCTGAAGAAGCATTTCTTCTATTTTCTATGAAGGTGAACAATTGTTAATTTCTGCCCCCCAGCTTCCTACCCACAGCTCAGTGTGTGAAAAGGCCTCTGGGTAGGATTGGCGTGTTTCTGGGTTATGACAATGGAGCTGTGAGCTTCTGGTGTTTCCAGAGGATCCCTCATATATAGTTTCCTGCCTTCCTCCTTCTCCTCCCATCTGGAGCTTTCGGTTGCCTTAGGTCTTCATGAATTGTCAAGTTCTGTGACGGTTTATTTGATAACCTTCTTGTCTGAGGAACATACAGCCCTGAAACATTGCATGAGGCTACAGGATGATACCTGACTGCCTCTGATCTCACTGTGATTTAATGGAACATTATGACTGTGTGTTTATAAAGTAGCATAACCAGGTTGAAAGCATAACTTTGTTAATTAAATTATCTAATAAAACTCTTGTGGAGCATTTCTTGAATATAATCAGTGGATATTCGGTTTACTTATAATAGTTTTATTAGAATAAAAGTTGTATGACATAATTTTCATGTACACTTAAAGAAATCTGTCTTCCTTGCATAGTTGAATCATATTTGAGAAGAAGAATGAAGTGGTATATACCTCAGCCTGAGTAAACTAAAGAAATAGCTCAGTTTTTCTTCAAGTGTGACCTACTTGTGTGCATTCATGTATTTGACAGACATTGTGAAACCCTTTCTCTTTGTCAAACATTTAGACTTTCTCTAAACCCTAGTCATCCACCATATCATAGCTCATCAACAGCTTTTACAGGAAGTTTTTCTTGACTGTCCAGACCAGTTTGCTTTCTATGAAAACATACTCTCTGGTCAGTTACCATTTCATAATAATAGTCAACAAAATTTCTTTAAATAACTAGGTGCATTTTACTAGGGGACTGCAAATTCTGAGAGAGTAAGCTCAGTCTTTGCCTTATTTACTTCTCTACTCCCACTATCCAGTTCAGCACTTAGAACATGGGATATAATAAATATAAGGCAGATGAGTAAGCAGTTACATGAGTGAGAGTTAAAACTCTGAAATATTACTTTATGGTTATTAAAGTTTTCCAAAATCTACCTAACATAGTACACATAAAATACTAATGAATAACATCAACAAGAGACAGGAAATTGATTTTCAAAGTCATAACCAATAAAAATTTCATTAGCTTGAGATTTGAAATATCTATCATGTAATATTATTATATGGGGCTTTCCAGGTGGCACAGAGGTAAAAAATCCGCCTGCCAATGCAAGAAACACAAAAGATGCGAGTTCGATCCTTAATCAGGAAGATCCCTCAGAGAAGGAAACAGCAGCCAGTTCTAGTATTCTTATCTGGAAAATTCAGCTCCAGGAGTCTTGCCTGGAAAATTCCATGGACAGGGCTGCCTGAAAGGCTAGAGTCATTGGGGTGTCAAAGAGTCAGACGTGACAGAACTGTGTGTGTACACACATGTGCACACGCACACGCACACAGTGTACATTGCCTCAGATGACAAAGAGTCACTTGCGATGTCCCTTTGTTTGAAGATCTGAGAGGTCTGCTAGCTTGGTCCTGATCATTCTGGTGTCGACACCACTCCACCAAGATCTAACTATTTTCTTGCCTGGGAAGCCGAGTCACTTACTTCAGGTCAATATTCTTGGGAAGTGAACATGACAGGCTGTTGCAACTGGGCTATGGGATTTTGTAATGGTTCTTGATCCTGAAAGAATGACATGGTCCTTGATTCAGAGGGAATTTTTCTGCTTATTTGTATCAAAGAGAACAGTCAGTGCAGGCTATTAACCCCTCTACACTATCACCTCAATCTATCAGAAGGCCTCTGGGCCCAGTGGGGGTGTTCCTGGTTTATGATGGTGGTGCTGTGAGTTTGCCTGTTAGAGAAAACAAGACTGGGAGCTGACTGTGGCTCAGATCATGAACTCCTTATTGACAAACTCAAACTTAAATTGAAGAAAGTAGGGACAACCATTCGGAGAAGGCAATGGCAACCCACTCCAATACTCTTGCCCGGAAAATCCAACGGACGGAGGAGCCTGGTGGGCTGTGGTCCATGGGGTCACTATGAGTCAGGCACGACTGAGCGACTTCACTTTCACTTTTCACTTTCCTGCATTGGGGAAGGAAATGACAATCCACTCCAGTGTTCTTACCTGGAGAATGCCAGGGACGGAGGAGTCTGGTGGGCTTCCATCTATGGGGTTGCACAGAGTCGGACACGACTGAAGCGACTTAGCAGCAGCAGTAGCAGGGAAAACCACTAGACCGTTCAGGTATGAGCTAAATCAAACCCCTTATGATTATACAATGGAAGTGAGAAATAGATTTAAAGGACTAGAGATGATAGAGTGCCTGATGAACTATAGACAGAGGTTCATGACATTGTACAGGAGACAGGGAGCAAGACAGCCCCCAAGAAAAATAAATGCAAAAAAGCAAAATGGCTGTCTGAGGAGGCCTTACAAATAGCTGTGAAAAGAAAAGAGGTGAAAGGCAAAAGAGAAAAGAAAAGATATACCCATTTGAATGCAGAGTTCCAAACAATAGCGAGGAGAGATAAGAAAGCCTTCCTCAGGGATCAATGCAAGGAAATAGAGGCAAACAATAGAACGGGAAAGACTAGAGATCTCTTCAGGAAAATTAGAGATACCAAGGGAACATTTCATGCAAAGATGGGCTCGATAAAGGACAGAAATAGTAAGGATCTAAAGAAGCAGAAGATCTTAAGAAGAGGTGGCAAGACTACACAGAAGAACTGTACAAAAAAGATATTCATGACCTGGATAATCATGAAGGTGTGATCACTCACACTGACCCAGAGCCGGACATCCTCGAATGTGAAGTCAAGTGGGCCTTAGGAAGCATCACTACAAACAAAGCTAGTGGAGGTGATGGAATTCCAGTTGAGCTATTTCAAATCCTAAAAGATGATATTGTGAAAGTGCTGCACTCAATATGCCAGCAAATTTGGAAAATTCAGCAGTGGCCACAGGACTGGAAAAGGTCAGTTTTTATTCCAATCCCAAAGAAAGGCAATGCCAAAGAATGCTTAAGCTACTGCACAATTGCACCCATCTCATATGCTAGTGACGTAATGCTTAAAATTCTCCAAGCCAGGCTTCAGCAATACATGAACCATGAAGTTTCAGATGTTCAAGCTGGTTTTAGAAAAGGCAGAGGAACCAGAGATCAAATTGCCAATATCACTTGTATAATCAAAAAGCAAGAGAGTTCCAAAAAACATCTATTTCTACTTTATTGATTATGCCAAAGCCTTTGACTACGAGTATCACAATAAACTGTGGAAAATTCTGAAAGAGATGGGAATACCAGACCACCTGACCTGCCTCTTGAGAAACCTGTATGCAGGTCAGGAAGCAACAGTTAGAACTGGACATGGAACAACAGACTGATTCCAAATAGGGAAAGGAATACGTTAAGGCTGTATATTGTCACCGTGCTTATTTTGCTTATATACAGAGTACATCATGAGAAATGCTGGGCTGGAGGAAGCACAAGCTGGAATCAAGATTGGTGGGAGAAATATCAATAACCTCAGATATGCAGATTGCACCACCCTTATGGCATAAAGTGAAGAAGAACCTCTTGATGAAAGTGAAAGAGGAGAGTGAAAAAGTTGGTTTAAAGCTCAACATTCAGAAAACAAAGATCATGTCATCCGGTCCCATCATTTCATGGGAAATAGATGGGGAAACAGTGGAAACAATGGCTGACATTATTTTCCTGGGCTCCAAAATCACTGCAGATGGTGATTGCAGCCATGAAATTTAAAAACACTTACTCCTTGGAAGAAAAGTTATTAGCAACCTAGATAGCATATTCAAAAGCAGAGACATTACTTTGCCAAGTAAGGTCCGTCTAGTCAAGGCTATGGTTTTTCCAGTAGTCATGTATGGATGTGAGAGTTGGACTGTGAAGAAGGCTGAGTGCTGAAGAATTGATGCTTTTGAACTGTGATGTTGGAGAAGACTCTTGAGAGTCCCTTGGACTGCAAGGAGATCCAACCAGTCCATTCTGAAGATCAACCCTGGGATTTCTTTGGAAGGAATGATGCTAAAGCTGAAACTCCAGTACTTTGGCCACCTCATGCAAAGAGTTGATTCATAGGAGAAAACTTTGATGCTGGGAGGGATTGGAGGCAGGAGGAGAAGGGGATGACCAAGGATAAGATGGCTGGATGGCATCACTGACTCAATGGACACGACTCTGAGTGAACTCCGGGAGCTGGTGATGGACAGGGAGGCCTGGCGTGCTGCGATTCATGGGGTCACAAAGAGTTGGACACGACTGATCGACTGAACTGAACTGAACTGCAGGGTATGACTCATAGCTTCCTTGAGTTACACAAAGCTGTGATCCATGTTATCAATGCAAGAAGGTAAAGTGTTTCTAAAGAGGCTTAAAAACAGCTGGGAAAAGAAGGGAAAGGCAAAGGAGAAAAGGAAAGATATTCCCAACTGAATGCAGAGTTCCAGAGAATGGCAAGGAGAGATAAGAAAACCTTAAGTGAAAAATGCAGAGAGACAGAGGAAAACAATAGAATGGGAAAGACTAGAGATCTCTTCAAGAAAATTGAGGATACCAAGGGAACATTCCATGCAAAGATGGACCCAATAAAGGACAGAGATGGCTAGGTTTTATTTTTATGCTTATAACTCATTTTACTTGATTTTTTTGTGTGGAAGATTTGTGCTATTTATTGGAACTTTCTGGTTTTTTTTTTTTTTTTGCAGTTAGTGTTAGTATAATTTTTAAAAAAGATTATGCTTTCTCCATTAGATTCCTTTCACCTTTATTTTTAAAAATCCATTTTCACATATACAGAAGTGTATTTCTGAGCTCTTTCTTTTTGTGCCGTTGATTTAGTTATTTCTTTGCACATCAACATCACTCGGCTGTGATTACTGTGGCTTTAAGTAAGTTTTGACATTAGGTAGTGTTACTCCCCCAATCATGTTCTTTGCAGTAACACAATAATATACTGTCATTGGGAGTCACATTCTATAAATGTCCATTAGGGCAAGTTGGTTTATAGTGTTATCTTGTCCTTCATGATCTTCTATTTAATCTGTGGATCAATTTGATCTATTGGTCTATCAATCTATGGATTTTAGTGTTCAAAGAGATATTAAAATATCTATTGAAATCTCAGGCTACAATTTCCATTTCTCTTTGCAGCTCTATCAATTTTAGCCCTATGTAATGTGAATCTCTCTTATTAGGTGCATGAACACTTTAGGATTCTTAAGTCCTCTTGATGATTTGATCCCTATCAAATGACTTGATAATAATGTTTTTATTCTGAAATTTATTGTTTCTAATATTAATATAAGCACTCCTGTCCTTCTTAGAATAGTGTTAACATGTATGACTATTTAGTTATTTTAATTTAGCCAATTTGTGAATCTATATTTTGAGATTTTAGACAACATATAGTTGTACCTTGCTTTTTTTATCTATTAGAAAACATTTGCCTTTAGCTGGAATGTTCCTACCACTTATATTAAATAAGACTATTGATACAGTTGGAGAAGGAAATGGCAACCCACTCCAGTACTCTTGGCCTAGAATATCCCATGGATGGAGGAGCCTGGTGGGCTACAGTCCATGGGGTCACGAAGAGTCGGACACGACTGAGCGGCTCCATGACTTCACAGCTATCAGTTAGTCTCTCATGGCTGCTATTTTTTACTGTTTTCCCACATGTTGTCCCCCTTTCTTCTCTCTTCTTGTTTTTATAACATATTGTTTATGATTCCATTTTGTCAGCTTTGTTGGCTCATTAGTTGTAACCCCCAATTTAAACTTATTTTAGTTGTTTATAAAAAGTTTATAATATATATCTTTAATTGATCATAGTCTATAGATGTGTGATATCTCACCACTTCACAAATACTAAGATAACCATATTTTATGTTTAAATAAATATACATATATGTATTTCTCCTTCCAAACTCTGTAATATATTTGTCATATATTTTACAATTTATTACAGTTTTAGTGTTTTAAAAGTTAACTGCTTCTGGATTGCCAGTGAAAATATCTTACCTTGCTTATTTGGGACATGCACACTTGAGAAAATATTAAATTAAGACGCACCAGTGGGAGACTGGAAAACATTGTGATTGTTAACCATGACTTCTATCTGGGTGGTATTATTACAAACAAATGTGCAGCTATGTATTTTAAAAAACATGTGGAAAAATATATTTATTTTTCTTTATTGTTTTATACAATCCCATTGTGTCTGGAAAAAAATTAATATTGAACACTTAATTGCAAATGCGCCAGAGTTTTGAGGTCACTAAAACACTACTTACTTCTTTTTCGTTTTTTAAATAAAGCTATTTTTTTTCCAAATAGTTTAAGTTTACAGCAAAACTGAGCGAAGTAAGGGGATTCTGATATACCCCCTCCCTCACAAATGCATAGCCTCCCCCCACAAGCAAAATCCCGAAGCAAAGTAGAACCTTTGTGGCCTTTGCAGACTGCCTTCCCTCACTTACTTCTATACAATCAGGCTTCCTTTCTGTCTTCCTGTGGTTTGATAGCTCCTTTCTTTTGAGCACTGAGTAACATTTCGGGGTCTAGATGTGCCATGGTTTACTCTTCTCTTCACCTAGTGAGGGACATCTTGGTTGCTCCCATGTTTTCACAATTACGAACAAAGTTGCTACAGACACCTGTGTACAAGTTTTGAGTAAGCAGACATTTTCTACGTCCTTGTGCAAATAACAAAGAGTGAGATTGCTGGACAAACACATGTTTAGATTTGGAAAAACTGCCAAAGTTTATTCCTAAGTGTCGGTGCCATTTTGCATTGCCAGCAGCAATAAACGAGTTTCTGTTACTCCACGTCCTTGTTGGCATTTGACATGTTTTCTACTCTTTTATATTTTGCATGGCAGTCAGCACTTGTTGATACATGCTTACTTGAAGAAATAAATTTAAGCAAACAGCATGATATTCAGAGTTGGAAGCAAACAAATAAACAGGAAATCCCAGCTGTATTTATCTCAGAGGAAAAAGGCCAGTGCTAGGGCTTCCCAGGAGGCTCAAGAGTAAAGACTCTGCTTGCCAACGTGAGACACAGAAGACACGCCCGTAGGACGCGGGGTAGATGCTTGACCAGGGACCATCCGCTGGAGGAGGAAACGGCAGTGCCCTCCAGAATTCTTGCGTGGAAGATTCCATGGAAAGAGGAGCCTGGCGGGTTGTCGTCGTCCTCGGCTTCCCGAGGAGGAGGAGAAACAGCGCACACAGGAGCCCTCGGGCTTCCCTGTCCACTGTGACTGCGCCTGGGCTGGGAGGTCCTGCAGCCCCGGGGATCCTCCCCTCAGGTCGCCCTGGACACAGAAGTCCCCCGCGGCCTCGCTCCGCACACGGGGCCCTCGGTGTCCTTGCCCGGGGAGCCGGAGGTGAGGTCGCGGCCACAAAAGTCCGCGACTCTCCTCTCGGGCTTAGTGGCCCGGCGCGCCCCGTTTGCAGCACAAGGGCCCGCAGATCCCGGTTTTCTGACCGCGTCCCTCCCTCGACAGCATCCCCGGGGACGCAGGCCTTCTCGGCGCCACCAGGCTCTCGTGGACAGAAGGAGCCCGGGTCCCATGATGGAGCCGCCGTCTCCATCCAGGGCTCTGTCTGCTCTCCGTCGCCCTCCGCGCCTCCTCACTCCCTGCACGGCTTCCGCGGGACGGAGCCGGACACCTCCCGCAGACCGGCTGGGGGCCGGCTCCCCGCGCGCCCTCACGTGTCTTCCCGAGCTCCGAAGCCTCGCACCCCGCGCTCCTCCCCGGCGCTCCTCCCCGCGGCGGGCCAGCTCGGCGGGGCTCGGAGAGAAGCCCCCCACCGCCCCGCGATGGCTCGGAGCTCAGATCCGCGGCCGCAGAGATTCTGGAGACGCGCCTCTCTCTGGGAAGGGACAGACTCCATCCAGAAAGGATGCGAGAACCAGGGACAGACTCTAAGCTCACAAGAGCTCTGTCCTCAACAGTGACACGGAACCAGAGGCGGGGCTGAGGCCGGGGTTTCCAGACCTGCAGGGTCAGAGGGTCCCCAGGGCCGTCCCTGCTCTTGCTCCCGCCCCTGGGCTGTAGGGCTTCAGCCCTGTGCTGTAGGGCTTCAGTCTAGGGCCATGAAGCCTTTGTATACTATCTGATTCAATATTTTTCTGTAGCACAGCTTACATTTTTTTTTCTAGATAACGTTTATATTTTTTATTTCTATTGTTTTTGTTCAAAGCCGAATCCCTTGATATTTTAAAAGATAATACAAGAAATACAGTGAAAACTTTGTTTATAAATTAAACAGATAAAAATAAATACAAATTATAAGTCTAATCAATGTATAAAAAGCCTACAGTATCACAAATTCATGAAAGAGGAAACTGGAATTGTTTATAGTACGACAGAAATGAATTTACTCATTTTTATATATTCTAAAAATAATAATACTACATAATGAAAAAGTAAAACTCATGTGGAAATGCCCTCAAATTTTATATAACTAAAATTCATTTAACCCAATTACTGACTGTATCATTTTTAAGTCATTTTGGACAAAACCTCTACTTGCCTTTACCCTCCCATACACTCTCTCATCAAGTCATGTATAGCAAAGGGCTCTGGGGTTATTGGTCTATTACAGAGACATAAACAGGCCACAACTTCATCCAAACAACTGTTTTCCCATCAATAGAATTCCTGACATGGTTGATTTAAATTCCCTGTCTTAGATTGTATATTGCACATGATACCCAGATTAAATATTTTCAAACTGTGTGCAAACACGAAAGAAGACCCTAACTAGTATTTTCAGTCTCCAGAGTAAGTGTGGCCAGATGTCTCCTGCTATTGATCCAGAAAGGAAAATTACAAGCAGGGATTTATTTTCTGCCCCTGCACTAAAATGGTTGTCATTTTTCTGGGCACTGGCAATGAGAGTTTCAAGGAGACAGGACAGAGAAATTGGGAACATTGGGTCACAGCCGGGGAAGGGAAGGACTGGGACACACACGTGGAGTCTGTACACTGTCCTGGCCCATTAACTTCTGTGACTGACTGTTCTGCCTCTCCTGCC
The DNA here is from genome assembly GCA_006410655.1 of Kobus ellipsiprymnus. Lineage (NCBI taxonomy): Eukaryota > Metazoa > Chordata > Mammalia > Artiodactyla > Bovidae > Kobus > Kobus ellipsiprymnus. Next base: position 94,942 of record SJYR01003794.1, read on the forward strand.
TCATTCTCATTACTTCTTTCACTTCATCTTGGCTCCTGTATCAGTCATCCTTTGTATATTATGACCCTACATATGCTTTGCATGGCTCTCTCAATGATAATGCTTTCTATGACTGATTACACTTACTGTTCAATCTTCAAGAATGAAATACTATAAAGTCAAGAACTTTAACTTTTAGGCTTGTATCCTATGCAACAAGACATGCTTAGAAAATCTGTTCAATCTTCAAGGATAGAATGACATACTATAAAGTCAAGAATTGTAACTTTTAGGTTTTTTTATCCTCTGCAACAAGACATGGCTTAGAAAATAGTAGATGCTGAATGAATTAGAAAATATATGCTTTAAATTCACAAGACTTTATTTTTGGGGGTTCCAAAATCACTGCAGATGGTAACTGCAGCCATGAAATTAAAAGACGCTTACTCCTTGGAAGGAAAGTTATGACCAACCTAGACAGCATATTAAAAAGCAGAGACATTACTTTGCTAACAAAAGTCCGTCTAGTCATGCTTATGGTCTGCCCAGTGGTTATGTATGGATGTGAGAGCTGGACTGTGAAGAAGGCTGAGCGCCGAAGAATTGATGCTTTTGAACTCTTGAGAGTTCCTTGGACTGCAAGGAGATCCAACCAGTCCATCCTAAAGGAGATCAGTCCTGGGTGTTCTTTGGAAGGAATGATGCTAAAGCTGAAACTCCAATACTTTGGCCACCTCATGTGAAGAGTTGACTCATTGGAAAAGACTCTGATGCTGAGAGAGATTGGGGGCAGGAGGAGAAGGGGATGACCGAGGATGAGATGGCTGGGTGGCATCACCAACTCGATGGAGGTGAGTTTGAGTGAACTCCAGGAGTTGATGATGGACAGGGACGCCTGGCGTGCTGCAGTTCATGGGGTCGCAAAGAGTCGGACACAAAAGAGCGACTGAACTGAACTGAAATTCACAAGAAGAGCCCCACTTGACTGAATATCTCACTATCTATCTTGGATTATAAGACTTATTAGCACTTCATGGCAAAAATAACTTATGAGAAATTCTCCTGATTTTAGGCAAAAAGAACTGTAACTTAGACCTAATTTTGCAAATTAAAGCCAATTAGGGAAGCAAGTGACACAAACCGATAAGAAAATTTCCAAACAAATTCAATGTTTTAGTCATCTATTAATAAAAGTATAAAAATTGAAAATTTCTGGAAACTTTAAGAAATCAAAAGCATCTATGTACAGTGCATCCAAAAAGCATATATTAAAGAGCATACAAGTGTATGAAACTTTATACACAGCACTCCATGGGAAATAAATGTATTGGTCATTTTTTAATACCAAATGCCTTGTGCACTACTTAATTGTTTGTTATTTTTTAAAAAATTCAAAATCATCTTTAACAAATATTGTTTAATAAAGTAAAATATAAAAATATTTTGAAGAGTCTGAAATAACTAGCTATCTGCCTATCTACCTAATATGTATCTATCTAATTCAAAGACCTTTATGTTTTAAAATAAAAATATTTTCATATAACAACAGTGAAAACTATGGGCTTGGATGACAATGATGTGTCCATGTGGGTTCAGAAGTTGTAAATATATATATATATATATGTGTGTGTGTGTGTGTGTGTGTGTGTATGTATCTATTGCATAAGAGAGACAACTTACAGAAAGTGTGAGAACATGAGCATGAGGGAATCCCTGAGCCTAAGTTTAGGCAGATTTATGGTCCCCATCTACAGCACATCTTTCAGGACACTAACTCTAGAGCCGAGGACCCAGGTCTGCCTTGTACTGTTTCTGCACCTCCTCAGCCTGGTTCTTATAACGCTGTTTCTGATTCTTCAGGATGGCTTGGCAGGTTCTGCCAATCTCCAGTCTCCTACAGGGAAATTCTTGCAACTAGATCTGACCACGAATCCTCATGGAAAATCTGACCTCTGTCCTTGGAGGGGTTTTTAGACTCTCTGTGGAATCAAATCCCTCGTGGAAAAATAGTTTTCTGAGGGAGATTCAACTCTTGTACATTGTCCTAAAACTTCTTGTAGGTTTTCATTTGTATTCCTTTGGGGATATCTGATTTCTTGGAAAACTGGACACATAATCTCTTGGAATATTTTTTTGGGAACATCTGTTGTCTTGGAATATTGAACACTTGAATCATGTTCCCTGAAGTGAACCACTTTCTCCTCGGACTTTTATTTCTCCTTGAAATCTTGAATGTATTTCAGCTTTATGTTCTCTGAGAACTACTTGTCTTTCTCAGACAGGACCATTGTCAGCACCTGATCCTATGTTTGGGATGTTTTAGGAAGTATTAGGGCGATAAGTTCTTTTTTTAATATGAATTTATTTATTTTAGTTGGAGGTTAATTACTTTACAATATTGTATTCGTTTTGCCATACATCAACATGAATCTGCCACAGGTATACACATGTTCCCCATCCTGAACCTCCTTCCCTCCTGCCTCCCCGTACCATCCCTCTGGGTCGTCCCAGTGCACCAGCCCCAAGCATCCAGTATCATGCATCGAACCTGGACTGGTGATTCATTTCATATATGATATTATACATGTTTCAATGCCATTCTCCCAAATCATCCCACCTTCTCCCTCTCCCATAGAGTCC
>SJYR01003794.1:97637-132308 GCA_006410655.1 Kobus ellipsiprymnus
ATGAAAAGATGCTCAACATCACTCATTATCAGAGAAATGCAAATCAAAACCTCAATGAGGTACCATTTCACGCCAGTCAGAATGGCTACTGTCAAAAGACTACAAGCAATAAATGCTGGAGAGGGTGTGGAGAAAAGGGAACCCTCTTACACTGTTGGTGGGAATGCCAACTAGTACAGCCACTATGGAGAACACTGTGGAGATTCCTTAAAAAACTGGAAATAGAACTGCCTTATGACTCAGCAATCCCACTGCTGGGCATACACATGCAGGGTCTTTTTAAATGAGTCAGCTGTTTGCATCAGGTAGCCAAAGTATTGGAGTTTCAGTTTAAACATCAGTCCTTCCAATGAACACCCAGGACTGATCTGCTTTAGGACAGACTAGTTGGATATCCTTGCAATCCTAGGGACTCTCAAAAGTCATCTTCAACACCACAATTCAAAAGCATCAATTGTTCAGCACTCAGCTTTTTTTTATAGTCCAACTCTCACATCCATACATGACTACTGGAAAAACCAAAGCCTTGACTAGATGGACCTTTGTTGACAAACTAATGTCTTGGCTATTCAATATGCTGTCTAGGTTGGTCAAAACTTTCCTTATAAGGAATAAGGGTCTTTCTTATTCCTTCTGCAATCACCGTCTGCAGTGATTTTGGAGCCCCCAAAATTAAAGTCTGACACTGTTTCCACTGTTTCCCCCTCATTTTTGCCATGAAGTGATGGGACCAGATGCCATGATTTTCGTTTTCTGAATGTTGAGCTTTAAGCCAGCTTTTTCACTCTCCTCTAGATCTCCTTGCATTCTGAGGGACTCTCAAGAGTCTTCTCCAACACCTCAGTTCAAAAGCATCAATTCTTCAGCACTCAGCTTTTTTTTATAGTCCAACTCTCACATCCATACATGACTACTGGAAAAACCAAAGCCTTGACTAGATGGACCTTTGTTGACAAACTAATGTCTTTGCTATTCAATATGCTGTCTAGGTTGGTCAAAACTTTCCTTATAAGGAATAAGGGTCTTTCTTATTCCTTCTGCAATCACCGTCTGCAGTGATTTTGGAGCCCCCAAAATTAAAGTCTGACACTGTTTCCACTGTTTCCCCCTCATTTTTGCCATGAAGTGATGGGACCAGATGCCATGATTTTCGTTTTCTGAATGTTGAGCTTTAAGCCAGCTTTTTCACTCTCCTCTTTCACTTTCATCAAGAGGCTTTTTAGTTCCTCTTCACTTTCTGCCATAAGGGTGGTGTCATCTGCATATCTGAGGTTATTGATATTTCTCCCGACAATCTTGATTCCAGCTTGTGCTTCCTCCAACCCAGCATTTCTCATGATGTACTCTGCATATAAGTTAAATAAGCAGGGTGACAATATACAGCCTTGATGTACTTCTTTTCCTATTTGGAACCAGTCTGTTATTCCATGTCCAGTTCTAACTGTTGCTTCCTGTCCTTCATATAGGTTTCTCAAGAGGCAGGTCAGGTGGTCTGGTATACCCATCTCTTGAAAAATTTTCCACAGTTTATTGTGATCCACACAGTCAAAGTCTTTGGCATAGTCAACAGAGCAGAAATAGATGATTTTTCTGGAACTCTCTTGCTTTTCTGATGATCCAGGAAATGTTGGCAATTTGATCTCTTGTTCCTCTGCCTTTTCTAAAACCAGCTTGAACATCTGGAATTTCACAATTCATGTATTGCTGAAGCCTGGATTGGAGAATTATGAGCCCTACTTTACCAGCGTGTGAGATGAGTGCAGTTGTGCAGTAGTTTGAGCATTCTTTGGCATAGCCTTCTTTTGGAGTTGGAATGAAAACTGACCTTTTCCTGTCCTGTGGCCACTGCTGAGTTTTCCAAATTTGCTGGCATATTGAGTGCAGCACTTTCACAATATCATCTTTTAGGATTTGAAATAGCTCCACTGGAATTCCATCACCTCCACTAGCTTTGTTCGCAGTGATGTTTTCTAAGGCCCACTTGACTTCACATTCCAGGATGTCTGGCTCTAGGTGAGTGATCACATCATCATGATTTTATGGGGCTTTTGTCTATATGAATTATTTAATTCATGTGTTTCTTCACTGATTGACCTGACAGTTCTATTTGTTCTGTCCTGAGTACTGCATGGAGAGTGGGAATGTAACAATAATATGAAATAAAATAAGAACTATATGAACTGTCACAGGAATTTCCCTCAAGTAGTAAAAATATTTACTAAGTTGAGAAAAGTTTGCTGAAGAGTGTGATGAGATGGTATATGCTGAGAGTGAGTAAATGGTACTGGCCATTGGTTCCTTTTGAAGGTCACGCATATGTCCCACAACGAGATAGTCCTGATTTTACAATTTTGTATAGTTCTAAAAACCATTGATTATGTAGATTAAAGGTAGTGACCTTTATGGTACATAAATTTAGTTTCATATAATCCTTATTTTAAAAAGAAAAGCAATTGACTATATTTTATGAAATATTTCATAATGTTTATTAAAAATTTAATTAACAGATTTATACATACAATATGTTTATGCCATTTTATAGACATACAATCACTATGTTACATTAAATAACAATGTGCTACTGGACACAGTCAGGTATCCTGTGGCCTCATATGAAGTGAAGGGCAGCAATCTCCCCAGAGAAGAATCTCCAATAAATTGTCAGAGAAATGGGCAGTTCATGGAGATTTAAGACAAAGGAAAGGTATCATAGGGGAGAAGGCAGAAGGAAGGAAACTATATATGAGGGAACTCCTGAAAACATCATAGAAGCTCACAGTTCCATTGTCATAATCCAAAAACACGCCAATCCTACCCAGAGGCCTTTTCACAAACTGAACTAAGGGTGGGGAGGTGGTGGACAGAATATACTGACTGTTCACCTTTGTAGAACACAGAAAAAATGCTTCATCAGCACTAATACTGATACTGGTATCACTTGTGAAGATGCTTTTACAGACCCCCAGAACCCAGCTGGAGGACTCTGCCACGTCCAGCTCCCAATAATGCCTCCCAGAGGTGAAGGCCTGAGCTCCCCAGGACACAGTACACGCCCCATCCTGGGGCTGTCTGGACGCACCGGGATGGTCATCCTCAAACAGCACACTTGCGTCATCGAGGATCGCATGGTGAACAGTCATTGTCAGACTCAGAACATTATTCACTGCAGAAAGAGTAAAAATTGTGTCAGCCAGTTGAATTTCCATGTCTCTGAGAAGCAGAGGCTCTCTACACAATAAGCTTTTTAATTTTCCTTCCCCAAGGAAATCGAAACAAAGACAGCAAAGGGAGTTAGAGTGACTCTTCTCTGAAGAATAAAAGTTATTACTATCTCTGTGGCATACAGAAGTACATCAAATGAAAGAGAAAATTTAAAAAAGACATATATCATGAACTGGGTGAAGTCTGATTTAGGTCAATCTCTTCATAGTTTACTTTAGGATTCATCTAAAAACATTTATTCTCATATTAGAAAAATTTTCTTGTGTCTTTTGTACTTAATACTATGGAAACTGCAGATGGCACTTTGTTATCACGTGGATACTTATGGGGATATAATCTCTACCTATTACATTTTCAAAGGTCAAAGGAATTGATGGAAATCCATCTATGAATAATTTGGAAGCTTCAAAAAATATATTCTAATTAACAGTGTTCATGCATCACTTGTCTTAAAGTTGTTGTGAGATTGAGAGCATTACAATTCTTCTGCCAAATCCCATTTCAATTTTTCTGTCATTTATTCCTAATTTTAGAAATAATAAGTGTTCTTTGTACAATGTGTAATAACTGTAGCTATAATGAAGTGAAACTAAAAGTGTTAGTCCTTCAGTCCTGTTCTACTTTTTGCAACACTGTGGACTGTATGTAGCCCGCCAGGCTCCCCTGTCCATGGAATTGTCCAGGCAAGAATACTGGAGTGGATTTCCATTCCCTTCTCCAGGGATTTTCCCAATCCAGGGCTCATACCTGGGTCTCCTGCATTGCAGGCAGACTCTTTATCATCTGAGCCACCAGGAAAGCCCATACAGTAAATTAAAAACAGCAATGATGGATTTAAGCTCAAGAGTGAAATAAACTGAGTAAACAACATATTGATGGTCACTCACAGAACTAAATATTTAGTGTCTTTATAATCACAGTAACAACCTGGTTGCTCTCCTTTTGCTCATCCTATGTCAGATATGTGTGTGTGTGTGTGTGTGTGTGTCTGGTTTTGCATTTTCAGGAAATTACAGGTGGCACACATCAGACTTGTTTATAATCTGAATATAAAGGCAACAAAAGAGTCTGAAATGCAGTACTTGGATGCAATCTCAGAAACCAAAGAATCATCCGTTCATTTCTAAGGCAAGCCATTCAATATCACAGTAATCCAAGTCTATGGCTCAACCAGTAATGCTGCAGAAAATGAAGTTGAACTGTTCTATGAAGACCTACAAGACCTTCTAGAACTAACACCCAAAAAAGATGTCCTTTTCATTATAAGGGACTGGAATGTAAAAGTATGAAGTCAAGGAATACCTGGAGTAACAGGCAAATTTGGCCTTGGAGTACAGAATGAAGCAGGGCAAAGGCTAATAGAGTTTTGCCAAGAGAACGCACTGGTCATAGCAAACACCCTCTTCCAACAACATGTGAGAATATTCTATACAAGGATCACCAGATGGTCAATACCAAAATCAGATTGATTATATTCTTTGCAGCCAATAATGGAGAAGCTTTATACAGTCAGCAAAAACAAGACCTAGAGTTGAATGTGGCTCAGACCACGAAATATTTATTGCCAAATTCAGATTTAAATTGAAGAAAGTAGGGAAAACCACAAGACCATTCAGGTATGACCTAAATCAAATCCCTTGTGACTATATAGTGGAAGTGACAAATAGATTCAGGTGATTAGATCAGATAGAAAGAATGCCTGAAGAACTATGGACAGAGGTTCATGACATTGTACAGGAGGCAGTGATCAAGACCATCCCCAAGAAAAAGAAACACAAAAAGGTATATGGTTGTCTGAGGAGGCTTTATAATTAATGGTGAAAAGAAGAGTACCTAAAGGAAAAGGAGAAAGGAAAAATATATCCATTTGAATGTAGAGTTCCAAAGAATAGCAAGGAGAAATAAGAAAGCCTTCCTTGGGGATCAATGCAAAGATATAAAGGAAAGCAATAGAATGGGAAAGACTAGAGATCTCTTCCAGAAAATTAGAGGTACCAAAGAAACATTTCAGGCAAAAATGGGCACAATAAAGGACAGAAATAGTATGGACCTAACAGAAGCAGAAGATAATAAGAAGAGGAGGCAAGAATACACAGAAGAACTATACAAAAAAGACCTTCATGACCCAGATAACCATGATGGTGTGATCACTCACCTAGATACAGACATCGTGGAATGCAAAGTCAAGTGGGCCCTAGGAAGCATCACTACGAACAAACAAAGTTAGTGGAAGTGATGGACTTCAGTTGAGCTATTTAAATCCTAAAAGATGATGCTGTGTAAGTGCTTCACTCTACATGTTTGGACAAACAAATTTGGAAAACTCATCAGTAGCCGCAGGACTGGAAAAGGTCAGTTTTCATTCCAATCCCAAAGAAAAGCAGTGCCAAAGAATGCTCAAGCTGCTGCATAACTGCACTCATCTCACACGCTAGTAAAGTAATGTTCAAAATTCTCCAACCCAGGCTTCAACAGTACTTGAACCCTGAACTTCCAGATGTTCACGCTGCATTTAGAAAAGCTGGAGGAACCAGAGATCAAATTACCAACATCTGCTGGATCATCAAAAAAAAAAAAGAGAGTTCCAGAAAAATATCTATTTCTGCTTCATTGACTACACAAAGCCTTTGAATGTGTTGATCACAACAAACTGTGGAAAATTCTTCAAGGCATGGGAATACCAGACCACCTGACCTGTCTCCTGAAAAATCTGCATACAGATCAAGAAGCAACAGTTAGAAGTGGACAAGGAACAACAGGCTGTTTCCTAATCCAGAAAGGCATAAGTCAAGGCTGTATATTATCATGCTGCTTATCTAGCTTAAATTCAGAGTACATCATGAAAAATTCTGGACTGGATGAAGCCCAAGCTGGAATTATGACTGTTGGGAGAAATATAAATAATCCCAGTTATGCAGATGACACCACCCTTATGGCAGAAAGTGAAGAAGAACTAAAGAGCCTCTTGATGAAAGTGAAGGAAGAGGGTGAAAAAGTTGGGTTAAAACTCAACATTCAGAAAATTAAGATCATGGCATCTGGTCCCATCACTTCATGGGAAATAGATAGGAAAACAATGAAAAAGTGATAGACTATTTGGTGGGGGGAGGGAGTGGTCCAAAATCACTGCCAATGATGACTGCAGCAATGGAATTAAAAGATGCTTTCTCCTTGGAAGAAAATTTATGACCAACCTAGACAGCATTCTTAAAAGCAGAGACATTACTTTGCTACCAAAGATCCATCTAGTCAAAGCTCTGGTTTTTTCAGTAGCCATGTATGGATGTGAGAGTTGGACTATAAAGAAAGGTGAGAGGAATTCTGGGAAGATGGCGGAGGATTAGGACGAGGACATTACTTTCTCCCTCACAAATTCCTCAAAAAAACATTTCAACGCCGAGCAAACTCCACAAAACAACTTCTGAATGCTGGCAGAGGACATCAAGCACCCAGAAAAGCAGATCATTGCCTTCAAAAACAGGTAGGGAAAAAATATAAAAGACGAAAAAAGAGACAAAGGAGGTGGGGAGGGAGCTCCGTCCCGGATAGGGAAGGCCGACCCAGGAAAGGAACCTTAAGAAGAGAGGTTTCCAAACACCAGGAAACACTCTCCCTGCCGAGTCTGTGGCGAGCCCTGGAAGCACAGAGGGCATCATAACAGGAACGATACATAAATGAATAATTAAAACCGACAGATTACAAGCCCAACAGTGACTTCCCCAGCGGAAGGGCAGCACAGAAACCTGCACCCGCGGGGGGCAGGGCAGGGACGCGCGAGGTGCAGGCTGCACAGCTTTATAAGAATCAGGTAGGAAAGCCCGGCAAGTAACCAGAACGAACTAACTTGGGCTAGTAAACCAGACTGGGGGACAGCTAACCACACGAAAAGCTCGAACATAGGACACCGCCAGGACCGCCCACAGAACAAAGGACAGAACAGAAGTAGCTGGCTGCAGACCATCCCCCACCAGGGACAGGCAGCCAGAGCCGTAAGGGCTGAAAAGGGACAATCACAGCCCCGGAGAGACTCTCCCTGCCAAACGGCAAGCAGGCTTCTTTGCTAAAACTTCTGGGGGTGCTGGTCAGCGGTACACCCAGAAGACTGAGCAGCAGGGACGAGAAACGTGACGGGTCGCAGAGACTGCGTTCCCCAAACACCTGGGAAACTTGGATTTGGGAAGGGCACGAAACGCAACCCCAACCCAATATGCGCCCAGGGGAGAGAGCTGAGCGCCGAACCTGAGCGGATTAGACTGGGGAGGGGAACCCAGCCGAGAGCCGGCCTCAGACGGTTCCCGGAGGAGCAGCGTGGTCTGTGAGCCCCCCGCCCGCCCCGCGAGAGGCCTGTGTGCCCCCGCCCGCCGCCGCAAGCAGGGACAGACCCAACGGCGCTGAGGCACCACGTACACACGACAGTGTTATCTGTGTGCAGCATCCCTCCCTCCCCACAGCGAGGTTGAACAGTGAGCCAAAAAAAAAAAAAAAAAAAAGGGGGGGTCCACCACCGACCCCTCCCCTCTCCCCCCTCCCCGTGCCAGGACAGAAATCTGACACGGAAGAGACCAGCAAAGAGAAGTTAAACAGAGGGAACCGCCTTGAAAGTGACCCCACAAGGCCCAAACCTCCAAAGAAAGGGCCGGATATAATTTTACTATTTTTACAACCATTACACCCCCTGTTTTTTCTTTCCCCTTTTTTTTCTAAATTTTTAAAATTGATAAGCCCTCTATTTCCCTTTTAATTTTTACTTCTAAAGCTATTTCTCTTAAAAAAAAAAAAAAAAACAACCTATTTTTTAAAGCAAACAGCACATATAGTCTATGTGAGGTTGCTGACAGGTTTTTAAATAATTCTTGTGGCTTTGTTTCTTTTTTGTTTGTTTTTTTTTTTTTTTTTTAATATTTTTTCCTTCTTCATTTCAATAATATTATATTTATGAAAATCCAACATCTACTCTAGATTTTTAATCCTTGCTTTTGAGTTTTTGCTGTCAATTTTGTTCATTTAAAAACCCAAACTTCACTATCCAGTTTTACTTGAGAGCGAGATTACTGGCTTGACCACCATCTCCTCCTTTGGACTCTCCATTTCTCCACCAGGTGGCCTCTGTCTCCTCCCTCCCCCTTCTCTTCTCTACCCAACTCTGTGAATCTCTGTGTGTTCCAGATGGTGGAGAACACTTAGGGAACTGACTACGGGCTGGATCTGTCTCTCTCCTTTACATTTCCCTTTTTGATCCTCCTGGCCACCCCCATCTACTTCCTCCCTCACCTCTTTCCTGTATAACTCCGTGAACATCTATGAGCAGGCCAGATGGTGGAGTGCACATAAGGAAGTGATACTGGCTAGCTTGCTCTCTCCTCTTTCGATCCCACCTCATCTCATTCCAGTCTCCTCTAACAACCTCCGCCCTCTTCTCTTCTCTATGTAACTCGGTGAACCTCTCTGGGTGTCCCTCAATGTGGAGAATCTTTTCATTTTTAACCTAGATGTTTTTTCATCAGTGCTGTATAGACGGAGAAGTCTAGAGGCTACAGTAAAAATAAAACTGAAAACCAGAAGCAGGAGGCTTAAGCCCAAAGCCTGAGAACATCAGAGAACTCCTGAATCCAGGGAACATTAACCAACAGGAACTCATCAAACGCCTCCATACCTACTCTAAAACCAAGCCCTGCCCAAGGGCAAACAAGCTTCAGAGCAAGACATACCACGCAAACTGTCCAGCAACACAGGAACACACCTCTGAGCTTCTATAAACAGGCAGCTCAAAATTACTCCAAAACCATTGACATCTCATAGCCCATTACTGGTCTCTCCAGTGCACTCCAGAGAGAAGAAACCCAGCTCCACTCACCAGAACCCCAACACAAGCCTCCCTAACCAGGAAATCTTGACAAGCCACTGATACAACCCTACCCACAGTGAGGAAGCTCCATAATAAAGAGAACTCCACAAATTCCCAGAATATAGAAAGGCCACCCCAAACACAGCAATATAACCAAGATGAAGAGACAGAGGAACACACAGCAGGTAAAGGAGCAGGAGAAGAGCCCATCAAACCAAACAAAAGAGGAAGAGATAGGGAATCTACCTGAGAAAGAATTCCGAATATTGATAGTGAGAATGATCCAAAATCTGGAAATCAAAATGGAAGCACAGATAAGTAGCCTGGAGACAAGGTTTGAGAAGATGCAAGAAAGGTTTAATAAGGACCTAGAAGAAATAAAAAAGAGTCAATATATAATGAATAATGCAATAAATGAGATCAGAAACACTCTGGAAGCAACAAATAGTAGAATAACAGAGGCAGAAGATAGGATCAGTGAAATAGAAGATAGAATGGTAGAAATAAATGAATCAGAAAGGAAAAAAGAAAAAAGAATTAAAAGAAATGAGGACAATCTCAGAGACCTACAGGACAATATGAAACGCTCCAACATTCGAATTATAGGAGTCCCAGAAGAAGAGGACAAAAAGAAAGACCATGAGAAAATCTTTGAGGAGATAATAGTTGAAAACTTCCCTAAAATGGGGAAGGAAATAATCACCCAAGTCCAAGAAACCCAGAGGGTTCCAAATAGGATAAACCCAAGGCGAAACACCCCAAGACACATACTAATCAAATTAACAAAGATCAAACACAAAGAACAAATACTAAAAGCAGCAAGGGAAAAACAACAAATAACTCACAAGGGGATTCCCATAAGGATAACAGCTGACCTTTCAATAGAAACTCTTCAGGCCAGGAGGGAATGGCAAGACATACTTAAAGTGATGAAAGAAAATAATCTACAGCCCAGATTACTGTACCCAGCAAGGATCTCATTCAAATACGAAGGAGAAATCAAAAGCTTTACAGACAAGCAAAAGTTGAGAGAATTCAGCACTACCAAACCAACTCTCCAACAAATGCTAAAAGATATTCTCTAGACAGGAAACACAAAACGGATGTATAAACCCGAACCCAAAACAATAAAGTAAATGGTAACGGGATCATACTTATCAATAATTACCTTAAATGTAAATGGGTTGAATGCCCCAACTAAAAGGCAAAGATTGGTTGAATGGATACAAAAACAAGACCCCTCTATATGCTGCTTGCAAGAGACCCACCTCAAAACAAGGGACACATACAGACTGAAAGTAAAGGGCTGGAAAAAGATATTCCATGCAAATAGAGACCAAAAGAAAGCAGGAGTGGCAATACTCATATCTGATAAAATAGACTTTAAAACAAAGGCTGTGAAAAGAGACAAAGAAGGCCACTACATAATGATCAAAGGATCAATCCAAGAAGAAGATATAACAATTATAAATATATATGCACCCAACATAGGAGCACCGCAATATGTAAGACAAATGCTAACAAGTATGAAAGCAGAAATCAACAATAACACAATAATAGTGGGAGACTTTAATACCCCACTCACACCTATGGACAGATCAACTAAACAGAAAATTAACAAAGAAACGCAAACTTTAAATGATACAATAGACCAGTTAGACCTAATTGATATCTATAGGACATTTCACCCCAAAACAATGAATTTCACCTTCTTCTCAAGTGCTCACGGAACCTTCTCCAGGATAGATCACATCCTGGGCCATAAATCCAACCTTGATAAATTCAAAAAAATCGAAATCATTCCAAGCATCTTTTCTGACCATAATGCATTAAAATTAGATCTCAATTACAGGAGAAAAACTATTAAAAATTCCAACATATGGAGGCTGAACAACACACTTCTGAATAACCAACAAATCACAGAACAAATCAAAAAAGAAATCAAATTATGCATAGAAATGAATGAAAATGAAAACACAACAACCCAAAACCTGTGGGACACTATAAAAGCAGTGCTAAGAGGAAAGTTCATAGCAATACAGGCACACCTCAAGAAACAAGAAAAAAGTCAAATGAATAACCTAACTCTACACCTAAAGCAACTAGAAAAGGAAGAAATGGAGAACCCCAGAGTAAGTAGAAGGAAAGAAATCATAAAAATTAGGGCAGAAATAAATGCTAAAGAAACAAAAGAGACCATAGCAAAAATCAACAAAACTAAAAGCTGGTTCTTTGAAAGGATAAATAAAATTGACAAACCATTAGCCAGACTTATTAAGAAACAAAGAGAGAAGAATCAAATCAATAAAATTAGAAATGAAAATGGAGAGATCACAACAGACAACACAGAAATACAAAGGATCATAAGAGACTACTATCAGCAATTATATGCCAATAAAATGGACAACGTGGAAGAAATGGACAAATTTTTAGAAAAATACAACTTTCCAAAACTAAACCAGGAAGAAATAGAAAACCTTAACAGACCCATCACAAGCACGGAAATTGAAACTGTAATCAGAAATCTTCCAGCAAACAAAAGCCCAGGTCCAGACGGATTCACAGCTGAATTCTACCAAAAATTTAGAGAAGAGCTAACACCTATCCTACTCAAACTCTTCCAGAAAATTGCAGAAGAAGGTAAACTTCCAAACTCGTTCTATGAGGCCACCATCACCCTAATACCAAAACCTGACAAAGATGCTACAAAAAAAGAAAACTACAGGCCAATATCACTGATGAACATAGATGCAAAAATCCTCAACAAAATTCTAGCAATCAGAATCCAACAGCACATTAAAAAGATCATACACCATGATCAAGTGGGCTTTATCCCAGGGATGCAAGGATTCTTCAATATCCGCAAATCAATCAATGTGATTCACCACATTAACAAATTGAAAAATAAAAGCCATATGATTATCTCAATAGATGCAGAGAAGGCCTTTGACAAAATTCAACATCCATTTATGATAAAAACACTCCAGAAAGCAGGAATAGAAGGAACATACCTCAACATAATAAAAGCTATATATGACAAACCCACAGCAAACATTATCCTCAATGGTGAAAAATTGAAAGCATTTCCCCTAAAGTCAGGAACAAGACAAGGGTGCCCACTCTCACCGCTACTATTCAACATAGTTCTGGAAGTTCTGGCCACAGCAATCAGAGCAGAAAAAGAAATACAAGGAATCCACATTGGAAAAGAAGAAGTAAAACTCTCACTGTTTGCAGATGACATGATCCTCTACATAGAGAACCCTAAAGACTCCACCAGAAAATTACTAGAGCTAATCAACGAATATAGTCAAGTTGCAGGATATAAAATCAACACACAGAAATCCCTTGCATTCCTTTACACTAATAATGAGAAAGAAGAAAAAGAAATTAAGGAAACAATTCCATTCACCATTGCAACGAAAAGAATAAAATACCTAGGAATATATCTACCTAAAGAAACTAAAGACTTATATATAGAAAACTATAAAACACTGATGAAAGAAATCAAAGAGGACACTAATAGATGGAGAAATATTCCATGTTCATGGATTGGAAGAATTAATATTGTAAAAATGAATATACTACCCAAAGCAATCTACAAATTCAATGCAATTCCTATCAAACTACCAGCAGTATTTTTCACAGAACTAGAACAAATAATTTCAAGATTTATATGGAAATACAAAAAACCTCGAATAGCCAAAGCAATCTTGAGAAAGAAGAATGGAGCTGGAGGAATCAACTTGCCTGACTTCAAGCTCTACTACAAAGCCACAATCATCAAGACAGTATGGTACTGGCACAAAGACAGAAATATAGATCAATGGAACAAAATAGAAAGCCCAGAGATAAACCCACACACCTACGGACACCTTATCTTTGATAAAGGAGGCAAAGATATACAATGGAGTAAAGACAATCTCTTTAACAAGTGGTGCTGGGAAAATTGGTCAACCACTTGTAAAAGAATGAAACTAGATCACTTTCTAACACCACACACAAAAGTAAACTCAAAATGGATTAAAGATCTAAATGTAAGACCAGAAACTATAAAACTCCTCGAGGAGAACATAGGCAAAACACTCTCCGACATAAATCACAGCAGGATCCTCTATGATCCACCCCCCAGAATTCTGGAAATTAAAGCAAAAATAAACAAATGGGATCTAATCAAAATTAAAAGCTTCTGCACAACAAAGGAAAATATAAGCAAAGTGAAAAGACAGCCTTCTGAATGGGAGAAAATAATAGCAAATGAAGCAACTGACAAACAACTAATCTCAAAAATATACAAGCAACTTATGCAGCTCAATTCCAGAAAAATAAATGACCCAATCAAAAAATGGGCCAAAGACCTAAATAGACATTTCTCCAAAGAAGACATACGGATGGCTAACAAACACATGAAAAGATGCTCAACATCACTCATTATCAGAGAAATGCAAATCAAAACCACAATGAGGTACCACTTCACACCAGTCAGAATGGCTGCGATCCAGAAGTCTGCAAGCAATAAATGCTGGAGAGGGTGTGGAGAAAAGGGAACCCTTTTACATTGTTGGTGGGAATGCAAACTAGTACAGCCACTATGGAGAACAGTGTGGAGATTCCTTAAAAAATTGCAAATAGAATTGCCTTATGACCCAGCAATCCCACTGCTGGGCATACACACCGAGGAAACCAGAATAGAAAGAGACACATGTACCCCAATGTTCATCGCAGCACTGTTTATAATAGCCAGAACATGGAAACAACCTAGATGTCCATCAGCAGATGAATGGATAAGAAAGCTGTGGTACATATACACAATGGAGTATTACTCAGCCATTAAAAAGAATACATTTGAATCAGTTCTAAGGAGATGGATGGAACTGGAGCCGATTATACAGAGTGAAGCAAGCCAGAAAGAAAAACACCAATATAGTATACTAACGCATATATATGGAATTTAGAAAGATGGGGATGATGACCCTGTATGCGAGACAACAAAAGAGACTCAGATCTATAGAGTGAACTTTTGGACTCTGGGGGAGAGAGAGAGGGAGAGGGTGGGATGAGATGGGAGAATGGCATTGAAACATGTATACTATCAAGTACAGGTAATCTTATTTGTGATAATGTTTTGATTTACAATAAACAGGTACTAGTTTAAAAAAAAATAAAAAAAAAAAAAGAAAGGTGAGCACTGAAAAACTGATGCTTTTGAACTGTGGTGTTGGAGAAGACTCTTGAGAGTCCCTTGGACTGCAAGGAGATCCAACCAGTCCATCCTAGAGGATCGATCCTGAATATTCACTGGAAGGAGTGATGCTAACGCTAAAACTCCAATACTTTGGCATCCGATGCAATGAACTCACTCATTTGAAAAGTCCCTGATGATGGGAAAAAGTGAAGGCGAGAGGAGAAGGGAACAACAGAGGATGAAATGATTGGGTGGCATCACTAGCTCAATGGCCATGAGTTTGAGTAAACTCCAGGAGTTGGTGATGGACAGGGAAGCCTGGCGTGCTGCAGTCCATGGGATCACAAAGAATCAGACAAGCCTGAGTGACTGAACTGAACTGATAGAGGAAGAAAAGGTGTTAGCAACTTCAGGAATTTATACATCACCTTCATAACCAAAAAAGAAAAAAGAAATACAATGAAAATGAAAGAAGTGTTGTTCCCAAGAAGCTCTAATGAAATGTAGTCCTGATTACCAAAAGGCTGACTCTTACCTCTAAAGTTGTTCAGCATGTGTAGGAATCCAGAGACAGGCCAGGAAGGGAGCTCTGGGTTCATAGGCTGAGGCTTCTGTATCTGTGCCAAATGAGTCCTGTACAAAGGACATCGATTCCATGTCAAGACCAATGGCTAATCACGTGAGCATTGCAAAACAGCAGACTTCACCACAGGATCCCATATGTTCTCAGGATTCTCCTACTTTTGGTGATTTGCATATACAATATATACTACTCATTTGAGAATATAAAAATGTTGCCGTATATTTTACTAAGTAGAAATTACATCAAATTTCATTTTCCCCATTTTTCTCAGACAATATTCCAAATTTGCTCTCACTAAACTTCATTCCCTTCCTCAATTCCATCAATTCAAAGATCCTGGGCATTTTACAGAGAGCAAAAAATTCAGGCTAAGCCTTTGAGACTTCACTCACAAAGTAGTCATCAAGGATGCATTCCATGTCTAAACAGAAGTGCTCACTGACCAGACATGTTTACTCTTGTCAGTCTAGCAAAGTGACCCAGGTCCTACCTGGCTGTCCTGGTCCTGAACGTCTCACTTAGCAGTGGGCAGCCGGAAGCACTGCCTTGTGAGGTCCTGCCTTCATGGGGCTTGCTGTGATGGAACAGGCTGAGTCATTGCTACTCAGTATTAACAAAATCACAGTCTCTCTTTTCATGGTAGGGACTATGCCTCTTTCATGCCTTTTTCACCTTTCAGTTCACTAGGATAGGTGCTTCCTCTGTGATATCTCAGAAAAATCCCTTGCTAAATTTTATTGTGGTCAGGCTGGAGAGAATGGATCAAGTGGGTGGAACAAAGCCCAGAATGTCAGCAGATTTTCAGATATAGTTGATTTCACTCAAATGAAAAGGAAACTACTGAGACCAAGGGTCAGAAACCCTTGAAATTCTTTTGAAATAAAATAGAAAATGGCCAGAAAGACAATGTTGGTAATCCATATACTAGGGTTCTGTACCTGTGAATTCACACATGGATTCAAGCTGTACATTCTGGGCTATTCATTTGCTTATTTATTCCTTTATTTTATAATAGGATCAGAGCTACTATTCTAACTATATTTCATATACAGTGTGTACCAGTCAATCCCAAATTCCCAGTGTAAACTTCCTTCCCCTTTGCCTTTGTTCTGAGTGGAAAAAATTCACAAAACATTCTAGAAACTTCCAAAAATGTAAAAATTGAAAATGCCACATACCAGGGAATGACTTATGTAGCATTTACTTTATACTGTATATGTTATAAAGTTGTCTAGAGATGACAAAGTGTACAGGAGCATGTGTATTTGTTATCTGCAAATAACATGGTATTGTGTATAAAGGTTCCTGTATCCTGGGATTTAGATATGGGAGAGGACCTGAAATAAATACCCAGGTCTCAAGCAAGAACTGTGGGTCCACTTCATCAAAAAGACAAAAATATTTCAGAAGTCAAAAATCATTCATGTATACTCACTTTTCCAGCACATTTTCCAAGCCCTGCAAAGAAAAAATAAAAAATCATGTTAGTTGTTAGAGTTCTGTCTGTTTCCATCTCCTTTTCCTATTCTTGTTTCATAATAAGACATGGTTTTCTAAATCTCTCCTAAGTAACACTCAGAAGCAATCTTCATAACAGACCCTAACCTGAAGCATGATGGGCTTTCTCAGGTCTCATTAAGGAAGGAAAGGGGGCAGGAAGGGTCTGCAGAATGTTGCAGCAACATCCAGGTTTCCAGTGTCGCTCACTGCCCACTGCTGTCTTCAGGAAATGATCTCACCACTTATGATAACAATTAAGGTAAACCAGGCAATTGCATAAAAAGAACTATAGGTTTCATTAAAATTGATACCAGTTCTAAATATCTTGTCTGTATGACAGTAAGAACCTCTGGTCTTCAAGAAGAGTGGATAACAGAGAGTGCCAAGGGTTTAGGGAGATATATACTGAGTTGACTCATTGGAAAAGACTCTGATGCTGGGAGGATTGCGGGCAGGAGGAGAAGGGGACGACAGAGGATGAGATGGCTGGATGGCATCACAGACTCGATGGACGTGAGCCTGAGTGAACTCCGGGAGATGGTGATGAACAGGGAGGCCTGGCGTGCTGCGACTCATGGGGTTGCAAAGAGTTGGACACGACTGAGCAACTGAACTGAACTGAACTGATACTGAGATTTACTCCAAGAAAAGTAACTTTCCCCTGGTCACAGAATCTTGCTGATTATGTTATCATCTGCCTGCATAGGTAATATTTCAGTGTCACAGCACTTGTTTAGAAGAGTGTTTCTCTCTCTGAGGATGGCCCCTCCTTTCTCACCTGGAGCAGCTCCATGTCTGGCTTGTGGCACATCTCGGTCAGCTCTCTGTACAGTTCTTTCAGACTTTCTCTCTGTTGAGTCATTCTGAACACACTCTCCTTGAGCTGTTCACCAATCTCCTTGGCTTCTCGCTCCAAGGCCTCCAGATGCAGTTGCTCCTCCTCCCGGAGCAACAGAAGCATCCTCTGATATTCAAGCTTGATCATCACCTTCCTTAAGGCCACATAGCCCTGCAGAGATAGTGGATCCAAAGCATTACTTATGTTCACTCAAAAGAAAACTTCAAATATTATTTCCTTAGTGTCATCAAGGAACTTCCTGACAAACTGCCACATGCGTCAGAGAGCCTTGAATATTACTGATCAGTCATTTGAAACCACTCTTCCAGGGAAGAGACCAGTAGCCTTTGACAGGAACTTATATTGACCTAAAAAAATCTAAGGTAAAATTATATCAATATTTATCAAATAAATAGGAACATTTTTATTCTTACCTCAAAGGACTGAGTTGTTTTAGCTTCTTGATGCAGACTGATTTGGATTTCTTCTCTCATTTTCCATAAAGAGCTCATTCTCTTCAGGAGTTTCTCCTGCAAAATACCCATGGGATTTAGTAACATGGAAGATGACACTGTAAACTTAATCCCCTTATTCCTGAGCAAAGGCATTAGTTACACAGAAACCTTGACTTAGGAGGCTGTCGTCAGACTTTTCCACATTAATTTGATGCCAATATTTGAATATCAAGGAATAGAACTGTATACTAGAGAACTGGAGGAACTTTAAAGATAATGGAATTCATGTCCCATGATACTGAGGCTCAGACTGTAATAGCCAGAGTAAGAAAGCATCAAGCTCCCATCAGAAGCCTGTGTCCCTGGTGCTACCCGCCCCGGCATGCTGCATTTCCACACATGTGGACGTTTGGGCAACAACACTGAAAGGACACATTATATGTGAGGATCCACATTCAGAACTCCCACCTCCACTATCTCCACCCCCATCACCATCACAGCATCCTCATCCTCCTCTCTGACTTAGGAGTCTCTAGATCCCAAACTGCTCGAGAGGCATCACCTACCCGGGACTCCTCAGCAGCCCTGTGTATGGGACTGTGGCTGTGAGCTGCATGCTCGGGGCGTTCAGAGCAGGGCCCACAGAGCAGGGTCTGGTCAGCCTCACAGAAGAGGCCTTTGGCTTCCTGGTGTGTCACACAGATCTGCTCCTCAGAGCTGTGGTCGTGGTCAGCTCTGGCCTGTCTGGCAAGGGAAGCCAGCCTCTTGAGGGCAATGTTGGTTTTGAAATCGGGCCTCTCTGCTATTCCCCTGCACTCAGGGCAGCTCCTTGGAGCCTGGCCTTCTTCCCAGCAAAGGCTCAGACAGGGACGGCAGAAGCTGTGCCCACAGTCTATGGTGACGGGGTCCAGGAAGCAGTCCATGCAGATGGAGCAGGTGAGTTCCCTCTGGAAGACCTGCAGTGTGTCTGAATCCATGTTTCTGAAAATTAAAGAAAGAAATAAGAGAGAGTAAGAGAAAAAGTTTTTCTTCTGCCGTCATCAGGAAAAATAAATCCTTTGGACAAAGTCCTGTCTTGAACTCTAATTTCCCTATTTGCTTACCTCCCCAGAACAAACCTGGAAACAGTGACTGTATACACCTTGGATTTGAACTATTATACAAAAGATGAAATACAACAAGAGTCTTTAGCAATGTTTTTGTTTAAAATAAACCTGGATTTCAATCATACTAAAATTATTAATACATGCAGAAGCTTAAAGATTACTGTGAGTGTGCTCAGTCCTGTCTGACTCGTTGCTACGCCATGGACTGTAGCCCACCACGCTCATCTGCCCTTGGGATTTCCCAGGTGAGAATCCTGGAAAGGTTTGCCTTTCCCTTCTCCAAGGGATCTTCCCAACTCAGCGGCTGAACCGATGTTTCCTGCATCTTCTGCACTGGCAGGTGTCTCTTTACAACAGAACCACCTGGGAGGCCCCTTAAAGATTAGAATGGAGGGTAAGTGTTGGGATGACTTCAGAGTTGCTTTGTTAGCTGATTCTGACAGAAGCACACATAGAACCTCAGTCTGTCTCTCTCTCGATCTCCACGACTCCCTGACTGGAACCCACACTAGCACACCCTTCGTTTCTCTCCTCGCGGCCTCAGTTCCTTCCATCATCAAAGTGACAGAAGTGCTTTTCTAAAGACAAAGAAATTTGCTTACAAAGAACTTAAACTTCATACAATCAATGTTGGCTTTAATCTGATGTCCTAAAGAGTTCAGAGCTTGCTTCCAGCTTAAATAACAAAACTGCTCCTTTCAAGACAAAAAGAAAAAAGAAACATCACTTCTAGTTCAGGAAAGCAATTTTTCCTGAAGTCGGTTCATATCATCAGAGCATGTCATATTTTGAACTGGTGAATGTTCAGGTACCACAATAATCAGGAAACAATAGTCAGCATGAATATAATCATTTGTAGATTGACAGCGTCTATGACCATGATAATATTGAAACAATAATAGGAGAACTTAATATATGTTGCCTAGTATTTCTCAGCATTGAATTAAATCCTTTTCTATAGATTAACTGCTTTCATCATCTCAACAATATTTACTGATTTTCTATTTTTACCCACATTTGATAAGGAGGTTACTTGATATATTGTGGGTAAAAATAAGTTACTTTTCTGCAAATCCCGTGTGGAATCAATGCTTGAGGAAGTGCTCAAACATAGACAGTACTGACAGAATAAATACAACTAGCTTTTGTGTCCAGACTGCCATTAAAGTTTTATTTTTAACTGATCATATCAGAATTTCATTGTATCTCACCTTTGGTTGTAGTTAATAAAGTTTTCCACTCTTTTTCAGTAGGTAACGCTCAAATTCAGTTCAGGATTTAGATGCTCCACTGCGGGTGACAGAAACTTTCAAAAGTCTTCACAGCTCAGCCAACTCCAAACACCACAGCCCTGGGCTCCAGAGAAGACTGAGCTTTGTTTTTGGAGGATGCTTTATATTTTCCAATGACCATGCCCATTTCTTCCAAGTGATGGGGTTATCAACTTGGTGAAAAGGTATAGGTGCACATGATTAGATTTTGCAGAGTTGGAAACACATCAGGATGCCAATGATTGAATTCAAATGTTTGAAACCTACTTGATGCAATTGCCACAACCCAACCTCTGATAAAAGTCTCACCATTAATTTACTTTTGTAATTCATGAAGTTTTTGTTTTGGAATAAACTATCCAAGTATGAATTTCACATCTCCATTTAATGAACTATATTATAGTTTTAATAGCACCTACCCATCTAGACCTATCACCCACTAGATTTACTTGCCTTTCTGAATTTGCCTTCATTCGTTCGGTGATATGAATCCCTCACATTCTATTTTTCAAGCCGGGTACTCAAGCTCCCCCAAAATACACATACTGCTCTGGCCAAGATAGCCAGAAGTTTCTGTTTGGAAATATCTGAACTCCCCAGGATTGAATTTCATATCTTCATTTCACAAACTATATGGCAGCCCTAATTGCAGCAACCAGTAATCTCACCAGTAACAAGTGAGAATGTGAGTGCTAAGTCTCTTTGGTTGAGTCAGACTCTGCAAAACCCAGGGACTGTAGCCTGCCAGACTCCTCTGTCTGTGGGATTCTCTAGGTAAGAATACTGGAGTGGACTGCCATGCCTTCTTCCAGGGTATCTTCCCAACCAAGGGATCGAACCCTCAGCTCTTACGTGTCCTTCATTGGCAGGTTCTTTACCATTAGCGCCACCTGGGAAGCCCAAAAGTGAGAAAAGGGACTGTGATTTTCTTTCTAGGAGTAGCAGTGACTCAGCTTGTTCCATCACAGCAAGCCCGCTTGTTCTCTAAAACGCAGCAAACTTTGCCTTACCTGATATGGAATAGGGGAAGGGAATGAAGTTCAATGAGTTGAAAATTGAAATAATGTCTAAGAAAAAGAGGAAAGTTTAAATTGGATATAATTTATATTTTGAAAACATGATATAATAAGATTTTATATTCCCAAAGTTGCCATTGCTGGTTTTTAATTTTCTCTGTATTATAACTGAATATACTATTCATTACACAAAGAATATTTATTATCTGTAAAATCAGGAAGAATTGACAAAAAAGATTAAAATTGTCTTAGGTCAAATAATTGTAAGGATCATATATGGAATCAAATATTAGATCAATATCAAGTAACTGAAAGGCAAGAGTTATGTGAACATGGTTATCTGGAACATCCTTTTTGAAGTTTCCTGTATTCACTGATGAAGCGCTATCAAATTTTTGGACCCTTGAAAATGTAATAGGTAGAGAAAACCCCCCAAGTAAATAGCACCTGATAGCAAAGTGCCATTTACAGGTGCCATGCGTTTAACAAAAGGGACACAAGAAAAACTTTCTACTAAAGATAAAAATAATGAGCCCTGACATAAAGTATCAAGATAGCAGAGTTTGTGCATGCTCAGTTGTGTCTGACTCTGTTACTCCATGGACTATATAGCATGCCAGGCTCCTCTGTCCATGGGATTTCCCAGGTAAGAATACTGGAGGAAGTTGCCATTTCCTTTTCCAGGGGATCTTCCTGACCCAGAGATCAAACCCTATCTCCTGTGTCAGCTGTATTGGCAGGGAGATTTTTTTTATTTTTATTTTTTTTTTGCCACTGAGCCTCTGGGGAAGCCCAGAAGTATCAAGAGGCTGACATTAAGTCAGACTTCACTGTTTATAGTATACCTCTCTTGCTTTTGTTTTACTCTCTCTATGTGATTGGAGGTGTTTCTATACACGGTAGTGATACAAATAAATTTGTTCTTCCTAGAGAAGTCAGTCTGAACTCTCTGGGGTTTGTGCTCTGTCTTTCCTTGGAGATGGGAAACTGAACTAACTCATTGAATAGAAAGACTTTCTCTCTGAGGATATGGAAATGCCATTAACTGATCTGGTTTTTCTCTTTCTCCCTGGATAACACTCTCAGTCAGAAAATTACCATTCACAATGTGAGCCTTTCAGAGGATGATGCAAGTGTGATGCTTTGAAATCACCATTACTAAATTTTTATTTTAAAAAATAAACATCTAGCAAAAAATGTAAGTGTTGCTACAGAAAAATATTGAATCAAAAATGGTATATAAAGGCTTTAGCTCCATAGTTTGAACTCCTACACCCCAGAATTCCAAGGCCACTGCAGTAGGAGGGAGAGCAGAAAGAGGTCCTCAGTCCTCTCTGACCTGCAGGGCTGGAGACAAGGAGCCCCAACCCCAACTCAGGGTCAAGGTTTCCCCCTGGAGATGGATGTTTGGAGTCCTAGGAGAGTCCTAGACCCTTTCCTTTCTCTGGCATCATCGCTGATGGAGCCACTTCCTTCTACAGAGACCTACCTTCCCTGAGAGCAGTGTCTCTTTCAGGAGAGCCCGGTCTGCCAGGGTCAGAGCCCGGGCTGCCCTGGTGGTCAGTGGGCTCCAGCCCCGCCACTGAGGGACCCGCCCGAGGGGGGCGCGCGAGGCTGGAGGTGCTCAGACACCCGTTCCAGGGGCTCCAGGAGGGATGCCAGGTCCGCACAGCCACAGGGCTCAGACCCTGCGTTTCTGGAAAGGATCTTGCTTTCTGTCTGCCCAGGAGCCCAAAGGCCCAGTAGGGAGTCAGGAGAACGTACATGGCAATGGGAGAATGGCCCTATTCCCAGATCTTAAATGGGCTGCTCCAGAGAACCCCAATATCTTTTTGTCTGCAAGTGCCTGACAGGGCCCCAGAGTCTGGTGGTCCTGAGGATATTGTCTTTCAATGGACATGGCTTGAGCATCAGAAAAGAACTCAGATCTGCAGGCACCATGTGTGGGTCTTGGTGAGAGTCAGTATTGGAAACAGGTTTGCTGGACCACTGAGCCAGAGGGTGTTCATGTGGATTCCAGGGCTGCGGCCTCATCGAGGCTCTCAGGAGATCTGCTAGCTCCTGAACCCTGCAGTTTCTCCTGCATTGCACCTGCCCACCTGCCGCCTCTTCCTGTGCGAGGCCCCAAGGGTGGTTCTCTGTCCAGGGTGAACTCAAGAGAGAAGCGACTGAGTCAGAAAAAGAAAGATAAATATCTTGTGATATTGACCATATGTGGAATCTAAACTAATGGTACCAATGAGGTTATTTACAAAAGAAACACACAGATGTAGAAAACAAACTTAAGGTTCCAGGCGCTAAGAATTAGGGTGGAGAATGGGAGGGATAATGTGGAGATCTGGATGATCATACACCCATTCCTATGCATAAAACTGTCAGAAATAAGGATCTATTGTGTAGCACGGGAAATTCTATTCTATACTCTGTAATGACCTGTGAGGGGAAAAACTCTTTTGTAAAAAAGAATGGATATATGTATTTATATAATTGATTCACCAGACTGTATAAGAGAAACTAACATAACCTTGAAAATCAGGGATATTCCAATGAAAATTGAAAAATAAATTTTCTCATTTAGTAACCTTCTCTGAATGAAGTATCATGGCCCATCAATGAATAAATAGAAAAATGTTTTGAGGACTAGAATGCAAACAGTATAATAAAGAAAACCTGAAGAGATAGTAGATGTGTATAAGAGACAGATCTCAGAGACCTACAGGACAATATGAAACGCTCCAACATTCGAATTATAGGAGTCCCAGAATAAGAGGACAAAAAGAAAGACCATGAGAAAATCCTTGAGGAGATAATAGTTGAAAACTTCCCTAAAATGGGGAAGGAAATAATCACCCAAGTCCAAGAAACCCAGAGGGTTCCAAATAGGATAAACCCAAGGCGAAACACCCCAAGACACATACTAATCAAATTAACAAAGATCAAACACAAAGAACAAATACTAAAAGCAGCAAGGGAAAAACAACAAATAACTCACAAGGGGATTCCCATAAGGATAACAGCTGACCTTTCAATAGAAACTCTTCAGGCCAGGAGGGAATGGCAAGACATACTTAAAGTGATGAAAGAAAATAATCTACAGCCCAGATTACTGTACCCAGCAAGGATCTCATTCAAATACGAAGGAGAAATCAAAAGCTTTACAGACAAGCAAAAGTTGAGAGAATTCAGCACTACCAAACCAACTCTCCAACAAATGCTAAAAGATATTCTCTAGACAGGAAACACAAAACGGATGTATAAACCCGAACCCAAAACAATAAAGTAAATGGTAACGGGATCATACTTATCAATAATTACCTTAAATGTAAATGGGTTGAATGCCCCAACTAAAAGGCAAAGATTGGTTGAATGGATACAAAAACAAGACCCCTCTATATGCTGCTTGCAAGAGACCCACCTCAAAACAAGGGACACATACAGACTGAAAGTAAAGGGCTGGAAAAAGATATTCCATGCAAATAGAGACCAAAAGAAAGCAGGAGTGGCAATACTCATATCTGATAAAATAGACTTTAAAACAAAGGCTGTGAAAAGAGACAAAGAAGGCCACTACATAATGATCAAAGGATCAATCCAAGAAGAAGATATAACAATTATAAATATATATGCACCCAACATAGGAGCACCGCAATATGTAAGACAAATGCTAACAAGTATGAAAGCAGAAATCAACAATAACACAATAATAGTGGGAGACTTTAATACCCCACTCACACCTATGGACAGATCAACTAAACAGAAAATTAACAAAGAAACGCAAACTTTAAATGATACAATAGACCAGTTAGACCTAATTGATATCTATAGGACATTTCACCCCAAAACAATGAATTTCACCTTCTTCTCAAGTGCTCACGGAACCTTCTCCAGGATAGATCACATCCTGGGCCATAAATCCAACCTTGATAAATTCAAAAAAATCGAAATCATTCCAAGCATCTTTTCTGACCATAATGCATTAAAATTAGATCTCAATTACAGGAGAAAAACTATTAAAAATTCCAACATATGGAGGCTGAACAACACACTTCTGAATAACCAACAAATCACAGAACAAATCAAAAAAGAAATCAAATTATGCATAGAAATGAATGAAAATGAAAACACAACAACCCAAAACCTGTGGGACACTATAAAAGCAGTGCTAAGAGGAAAGTTCATAGCAATACAGGCACACCTCAAGAAACAAGAAAAAAGTCAAATGAATAACCTAACTCTACACCTAAAGCAACTAGAAAAGGAAGAAATGGAGAACCCCAGAGTAAGTAGAAGGAAAGAAATCATAAAAATTAGGGCAGAAATAAATGCTAAAGAAACAAAAGAGACCATAGCAAAAATCAACAAAACTAAAAGCTGGTTCTTTGAAAGGATAAATAAAATTGACAAACCATTAGCCAGACTTATTAAGAAACAAAGAGAGAAGAATCAAATCAATAAAATTAGAAATGAAAATGGAGAGATCACAACAGACAACACAGAAATACAAAGGATCATAAGAGACTACTATCAGCAATTATATGCCAATAAAATGGACAACGTGGAAGAAATGGACAAATTTTTAGAAAAATACAACTTTCCAAAACTAAACCAGGAAGAAATAGAAAACCTTAACAGACCCATCACAAGCACGGAAATTGAAACTGTAATCAGAAATCTTCCAGCAAACAAAAGCCCAGGTCCAGACGGATTCACAGCTGAATTCTACCAAAAATTTAGAGAAGAGCTAACACCTATCCTACTCAAACTCTTCCAGAAAATTGCAGAAGAAGGTAAACTTCCAAACTCGTTCTATGAGGCCACCATCACCCTAATACCAAAACCTGACAAAGATGCTACAAAAAAAGAAAACTACAGGCCAATATCACTGATGAACATAGATGCAAAAATCCTCAACAAAATTCTAGCAATCAGAATCCAACAGCACATTAAAAAGATCATACACCATGATCAAGTGGGCTTTATCCCAGGGATGCAAGGATTCTTCAATATCCGCAAATCAATCAATGTGATTCACCACATTAACAAATTGAAAAATAAAAGCCATATGATTATCTCAATAGATGCAGAGAAGGCCTTTGACAAAATTCAACATCCATTTATGATAAAAACACTCCAGAAAGCAGGAATAGAAGGAACATACCTCAACATAATAAAAGCTATATATGACAAACCCACAGCAAACATTATCCTCAATGGTGAAAAATTGAAAGCATTTCCCCTAAAGTCAGGAACAAGACAAGGGTGCCCACTCTCACCGCTACTATTCAACATAGTTCTGGAAGTTCTGGCCACAGCAATCAGAGCAGAAAAAGAAATACAAGGAATCCACATTGGAAAAGAAGAAGTAAAACTCTCACTGTTTGCAGATGACATGATCCTCTACATAGAGAACCCTAAAGACTCCACCAGAAAATTACTAGAGCTAATCAACGAATATAGTCAAGTTGCAGGATATAAAATCAACACACAGAAATCCCTTGCATTCCTTTACACTAATAATGAGAAAGAAGAAAAAGAAATTAAGGAAACAATTCCATTCACCATTGCAACGAAAAGAATAAAATACCTAGGAATATATCTACCTAAAGAAACTAAAGACTTATATATAGAAAACTATAAAACACTGATGAAAGAAATCAAAGAGGACACTAATAGATGGAGAAATATTCCATGTTCATGGATTGGAAGAATTAATATTGTAAAAATGAATATACTACCCAAAGCAATCTACAAATTCAATGCAATTCCTATCAAACTACCAGCAGTATTTTTCACAGAACTAGAACAAATAATTTCAAGATTTATATGGAAATACAAAAAACCTCGAATAGCCAAAGCAATCTTGAGAAAGAAGAATGGAGCTGGAGGAATCAACTTGCCTGACTTCAAGCTCTACTACAAAGCCACAATCATCAAGACAGTATGGTACTGGCACAAAGACAGAAATATAGATCAATGGAACAAAATAGAAAGCCCAGAGATAAACCCACACACCTACGGACACCTTATCTTTGATAAAGGAGGCAAAGATATACAATGGAGTAAAGACAATCTCTTTAACAAGTGGTGCTGGGAAAATTGGTCAACCACTTGTAAAAGAATGAAACTAGATCACTTTCTAACACCACACACAAAAGTAAACTCAAAATGGATTAAAGATCTAAATGTAAGACCAGAAACTATAAAACTCCTCGAGGAGAACATAGGCAAAACACTCTCCGACATAAATCACAGCAGGATCCTCTATGATCCACCCCCCAGAATTCTGGAAATTAAAGCAAAAATAAACAAATGGGATCTAATCAAAATTAAAAGCTTCTGCACAACAAAGGAAAATATAAGCAAAGTGAAAAGACAGCCTTCTGAATGGGAGAAAATAATAGCAAATGAAGCAACTGACAAACAACTAATCTCAAAAATATACAAGCAACTTATGCAGCTCAATTCCAGAAAAATAAATGACCCAATCAAAAAATGGGCCAAAGACCTAAATAGACATTTCTCCAAAGAAGACATACGGATGGCTAACAAACACATGAAAAGATGCTCAACATCACTCATTATCAGAGAAATGCAAATCAAAACCACAATGAGGTACCACTTCACACCAGTCAGAATGGCTGCGATCCAGAAGTCTGCAAGCAATAAATGCTGGAGAGGGTGTGGAGAAAAGGGAACCCTTTTACATTGTTGGTGGGAATGCAAACTAGTACAGCCACTATGGAGAACAGTGTGGAGATTCCTTAAAAAATTGCAAATAGAATTGCCTTATGACCCAGCAATCCCACTGCTGGGCATACACACCGAGGAAACCAGAATAGAAAGAGACACATGTACCCCAATGTTCATCGCAGCACTGTTTATAATAGCCAGAACATGGAAACAACCTAGATGTCCATCAGCAGATGAATGGATAAGAAAGCTGTGGTACATATACACAATGGAGTATTACTCAGCCATTAAAAAGAATACATTTGAATCAGTTCTAAGGAGATGGATGGAACTGGAGCCGATTATACAGAGTGAAGTAAGCCAGAAAGAAAAACACCAATACAGTATACTAACGCATATATATGGAATTTAGAAAGATGGGGATGATGACCCTGTATGCGAGACAACAAAAGAGACTCAGATCTATAGAGTGAACTTTTGGACTCTGGGGGAGAGAGAGAGGGAGAGGGTGGGATGAGATGGGAGAATGGCATTGAAACATGTATACTATCAAGTAAGAAACGAATCGCCAGTCGATATCCGATGCAGGAGGCAGGATGCAGGATGCAGGATGCTTGGGACTGGTGCAAGGAGAGGACCCAGAGAGATGGTATGGGATGGGAGGTGGGAAGGGATTCATGTTTGGGAACGCTTGTACACTCGTGGTGAATACATGTTAATGTTTGGCAAAAGCAATACAGTAATGTAAACTAAAGTTAAAATAAAAATTTCAAAAAGTTAAAAACAAGAAAGGATACTGGAGTAGGTTGTCATTTCCTCCTCCAGGGGATCTTCCCGACCCAGGGATCAAACCTATGTTTCATATGTCCCCTGCATTACATTTTATGTGAATTCTTTACCCACTGAGCCATCAGAAGAAAACAAACAAACAAACAAACAAACAAACCAAAAACCCAGATGACATGGGGCTTCCCTGATAGCTCAGTTGGTAAAGAATCCAGCTGCAGTGCAGGAGATCCCGGTTCGATTCCTAACTTAGGAAGATCCGGTGGAGAAGGGATAGGCTACTCATTCCAGAATTCTTGGGCTTCCCTTGTGGCTCAGCTGGTAAAGAATTTTCCTGCAATGTGAGAGACTTGGGTTTGATCCCTTGGTTGGACAGATCCTCTGGAGAACGGAATGGCTACCCACTCCAGTATTCTGGCCTGGAGAACTCCATGGACTGTATATTCCATGGGTGGCAGAGTTGCACAGGGCTGAGTGACTTTCACTTTTAGATGACATAGAGGCTGGAGACCAGGAGAGGGCACAGTCCTGTACAGTTAGGAACTTTACACCTTGGAAACCAAAGGGGAGTCCGGTAAAATCCTTTTTAACAATAAAATTGTCTCACATAGAAGAGCCTCCACCTAGATTCTTTCTGGAAAAAAATAACAGGCTATGACTTTCTGGGAGTTCTTACTGGAAATATATCACTCTCAAGCACAATCAGCAAATCTACAGAAGAAACTGGGAAATATTATAAAAATTCTGAGATTATAAAGGGTAGGGAAATCATAGCTACATTTCTCTGATTACTTTTCACAATGCAGGAAAGTTGTGACCTGTGTATTGCTGCAAGTTCACAGCAAGCGGCTGAGCCTGACCATCGCCCAGTGATGGCTCCTGAAATGAGTTCCGGGGTCACAGGCCCACACATGGACAGCAAGACTGGCTCATTACTTCAGTGAGGATTCCCACAAGAGTTCTTCTTTTGGTGCCACAGGCTTCATCAGTGTTTACTAATACACATTAACCTGAAAATGTTCATCAGAACTTTTTTTTTTTAATTTTTTATTTTTACTTTATTTTGCTTTACAATACTATATTGGTTTTACCATACATTGACATGAATCCGCCACGGGTGTACATGAGTTCCCAATCTTGAACCCCCCTCCCACCTCCCACCCTATATCATCTCTCTGGATCTTCCCCGTGCACCAGCCCCAAGCATCCTGTATCCTGTATCGAACATAGACTGGCGATTCATAAAAAAAAAAAAAAAATAAAAACATACATGTGTCAAATTTACCCCATAAGCACATACATGTACTTATGTACACACATTTATATACAGTTCCACTGTAACAAATATGAAATATATATATTCAATTGATATAAATTTGCCTTTATATTTTATAATTTGTGAATCATTTCTAATTAGAAAGGTGACTGATTTAATTATTTGCCTAGAAATTCTAGACAATGCCTGATTATTTTTTTCTCACATAATCCCTGCAGCATGTTCTGACAATGAAAATCATTTCATATACATTAGCATTGCACTTAAGGTTGTGATAATTACTATTCAAAAGTGTCCTGCAGTATATAAATATTTAAATTTCATACTAAGTATATCACTTTTGTGGCTTTTAGCACTCTCTTCAATTGGTGGTCATATATCCTTCTTTGATTTTTCTTCTAATTCAAAGACAAAATAACTAACAATCATAACCGTAAAAGAATTCTGCTTTTTAAGCTTTCTTTAAAAGTTAGGTACCCCAACAGCTATTGGTGAGTCTTCACAAAAAAATAGAGAAATTAAGAAATGATAACTGACTCCCTATTTGAGGTACAATAATTCTGTTCTAACAAAAGTTGTTTCTCTTTTTAAGAACATAGGCAGTGTCTTGTCAAAATTAAATACCCTTTTATATTTTCTTATATTCAGTTCAGTCAGTTCAATCGCTCAGTCGTGTCCAACTCTTTGCGACCCCTTGAATCGCAGCATGCCAGGCCTCCCTGTCCATCACCATCACCCGGAGTTCACTCAGACTCATGTCCATCGTGTCCGTGATGCCATCCAGCCATCTCATCCTGGGTCGTTCCCTTCTCCTCCTGCCTCCAATCCCTCCCAGCATCAGGGACTTTGCCAATGAATCAACTCTTTGCATGAGGTGGCCAAAGTACTGGAGTTTCAGCTTCAGCATCATTCATTCCAAAGAAATCCCAGGGTTGATCTCCTTCAGAATGGACTGGTTGGATCTCCTTGCAGTCCAAGGGACTCTCAAGAGTCTTCTCCAACACCACAGTTCAAAGAGTATCAATTCTTTGGCGCTCAGCCTTCTTCACAGTCCAACTCTCACATCCATACATGACCACTGGAAAAACCATAGCCTTGACTAGACGGACCTTAGTCGGCAAGGTAATGTCTCTGCTTTTGAATATACTACCTAGGTTGGTCATAACTTTTCTTCCGAGGAGTAAGCGTCTTTTAATTTCATGGCTGCAGTCACCACCTGCAGTGATTTTGGAGCCCAAAAAAATAAAGTCTTGACACTGTTTCTACCGTTTCCCCATCTATTTCCCATGAAGTGATGGGACCCGATGCCATGATCTTTGTTTTCTGAATGTTGAGCTTTAAGCCAACTTTTTCGCTCTCCTCTTTCACCTTCATCAAGAGGCTTTTTAGCTCCTCTTCACTTTCTGCCATAAGGGTGGTGTCATCTGCATATCTGAGGTTATTGATATTTTTCCTGGCAATCTTGATTCCAGCTTGTGTTTCTTCCAGTCCAGCGTTTCTCATGATGTACTCTGCATAGAAGTTAAATAAGCAGGGTGACAATATACAGCCTTGACGTACTCCTTTTCCTATTTGGAACCAGTCTGTTGTTCCATGTCCAGTTCTAACTGTTGCTTCCTGACCTGCATACAGATTTCTCAAGAGGCAGGTCAGGTGGTCTGGTATTCCCATCTCTTTCAGAATTTTCCACAGTTTATTGTGATCCACACAGTCAAAGGCTTTGGCACAGTCAATAAAGTTGGATCATGGAAAAAGCAAGAGAGTTTCAGAAAAACATTTATTTCTTATATTAGGGCACCTAATATTTATATTGGGACATCAATTCAAAATGCCAGTACACTGCTTTAACTATATTGGTCATAGGGAACAGTCCTTTAGTGTTTTTCAAGATGCTGAAGATCACAAGATGCAGAATGCTCTCAGTTCAGTTCAGTTGCTCAGTCGCATCTGACTTTTTGTGACCCCATGAATCGCAGCATGCCAGGCCTTCCTGTCCATCACCAACTCCCGGACTTCACTCAGACTCGCATCCATCGAGTCAGTGATGCCATCCAGCCATCTCATCCTTTGTCGTCCCCTTCTCCTCCTGTCCCCAGTCCCTCCCAGCATCAAAGTCTTTTCCAGTGAGTCAACTCTTCGCATGAGGTGGCCAAAGTACTGGAGTTTCAGCCTTAGCATCATTTCTTCCAAAGAAATCCCAGGGCTGATCTCCTTCAGAATGGACTGGTTGGATCTCCTTGCAGTCCAAGGGACTCTCAAGAGTCTTCTCCAGCACCACAGTTCAAAAGCATCAATTCTTCAGTGCTCAGCCTTCTTCACAGTCCAACTCTCACATCCATACGACTACTGGAAAAACCATAGCCTTGACTAGATGGACCTTAGTCAGCAGAGTAATATCTCTGCTTTTGAATATGCTATCTAGGTTGGTCATAACTTTTCTTCCAAGGAGTAAGCGTCTTTTAATTTCATGGCTGCAGTCACCATCTGCAGTGATTTTGGAGCCCCCCAAAATAAAGTCTGACACTGTTTCCACTGTTTCTCCATCTATTTCCAATGAATTGATAGGACCGGATCTTTGTTTTCTGAATGTTGAGCTTTAAGCCAGCTTTTTCACTCTCCTCTTTAAAAAAAAATAAAATAAAAAAAGGATGTCTAACAGACAAATTGCCTAAACAATAGTGAAGGTCACTGAAAATGCCCTTCACTTATGTTGAAGTTGCCAAATATCCTTTACATTCAAACATTTTGTTTCAGTGCATTTCAACATTTTGTTTCAGTGCATGGAGAATTCAATGTTTCATGAGAGTGAGTTTGAATTACTAAATGAGAAAACTATATGTTCTAACCTAAATGAGATACCTGTGAGAAATTCATCATTTGCCATTCGGACCAACAGAAGCTTACGCATTTCCTTATGCTACTCTGGTTTGTCTTCATTAAGTCCAGTGGCAGAGAGACATCAAATAGATTCACAGTTTCTTTCTTTTTTTCCATCTCTGGAGAATATTTTTAATTTTTGTACTATATGGAACTGTTATTGGTTTGTCACAGTTTTTGTTTGCCCAAATATATTTGTATTCCATTTCAAGACAAGTAATATTTTACATTTACTAGTGTGATTTTATGCAATCCTCATAATTCCTTTAGAAAGGTTATTTTATTTCTGTTATTCAAAACAAGGACATTCTTCAAGAGAAATATACATTACAAAATAAAAAAAAAATACTATTCTTGTCCTATGATTTGCATGGGACCATAATCTCAGATATGCAGATGATACCACCTTTATGGCAGAAAGTGAAGAGGAACTAAAAAGCCTCTTGATGAAAGTGAAAGTGGAGACTGAAGAAGTTCGCTTAAAGCTCAACATTCATAAAATGAAGATCATGGCATCTGGTCCCATTACTTCATGGCAAATAGATGGGGAAACAGTGGAAACAGAATCAGACTTTTATTTTGGGGGGCTCCAAAATCACTGCAGATACCATAATCTCAGATATGCAGATGATACCACCTTTATGGCAGAAAGTGAAGAGGAACTAAAAAGCCTCTTGATGAAAGTGAAAGTGGAGACTGAAGAAGTTCGCTTAAAGCTCAACATTCATAAAATGAAGATCATGGCATCTGGTCCCATTACTTCATGGCAAATAGATGGGGAAACAGTGGAAACAGAATCAGACTTTTATTTTGGGGGGCTCCAAAATCACTGCAGATTGTGACTGCAGCCATGAAATTAAAAAACACCTATTCTTTGGAAGAAAAGTTATGACCAACCTAGATAGCATATTCAAAAGCAGAGACATTACTTTGCTGACTAAGGTCCGTCTAGTCAAGGCTACAGTTTTTCCAGTGGTCATGTATGGATGTGAGAGTTGGACTGTGAAGAAAGCTGAGCGCCAAAGAATTGATGCTTTTGAACTGTGATGTTGGAGAAGACTCTTGAGAGTCCTTTGGATTACAAGGAGATCCAACCAGTCCATTCTTAAGGAGATCAGCCCTGGGAATCTTTGGAGGGAATGATGCTAACGCTGAAACCCCAGTTCTTTGGCCACCTCATGTGAAGAGTTGACTCTTTGGAAAAGACTCTGATTTGGGGGGAGATTGGGAATAGGAGGAGAAGGGGACGACAGAGGATGAGATGGCTGGATGGCATCATTGACTCGATAGATGTCAGTCTGAGTGAACTCTGGGAGTTGGTGATGGCCAGGGAGGCCTGGCGTGTTGTGATTCATGGGGTCGCAGAGTCGGACACGACTGAACGACTGAACTGAACTGACTGATGGGGACTATAGGCTGATGTGAAGATGGACGTTTGAAGCTAGGTAAGTAAGGCTAAGTCACCTTTTTCACCACTTTGAAAGCAACTGCACAGTTGCAAGAGATCTGAAAACCATGCAGAAGTAAGATGAAGGTATAAAAAGAAACACAGATTCTGTTTCAATTACTATATACTGTAAAGAATGGAAAAAGTACAGAAACAAGAAAAAAGGTTACAACTGTCTTGATGAAATAACCATGGCTCCACTGGCATTCCAAGTAGAAAGCCAA
Organism: Kobus ellipsiprymnus; assembly: GCA_006410655.1. Lineage (NCBI taxonomy): Eukaryota > Metazoa > Chordata > Mammalia > Artiodactyla > Bovidae > Kobus > Kobus ellipsiprymnus. Next base: position 131,959 of record SJYR01003794.1, read on the forward strand.
CTGCCACTTCTCTATAAAATTACACAAGCACAAATATTAATATTTAAGTAATGATCAAGGGATACTGAAAAATGTTTCATTTCTACCTGCATCATCATATGTTTTATTGAAAATAATAGAGTGGTTAAATATGTTTAATACTGGGATTTAATGGCAGTTCATTTTGATGAAAACTGATGATTCATGAAGTTGCAACATATATAAAGAAGATATATTTGACACAGAGTTGAAACACCTGGTTTCTATTTGTAAATTTCTCATGACCATTCTGAATGTCAGTTTGTTCATAAGTTAAATAAACAGGTTGGATCAAATTATCTGTAAATTCTCTTTTGGATGGATGCATTGTG
>SJYR01003794.1:132688-149577 GCA_006410655.1 Kobus ellipsiprymnus
TAAATATAAATTTTCATTAATATTTCAAAATAGTTTATATTTAGAAAATCTAAGTAATTTTATTTATTAAAATACATATACATGCAGTATACTTTTATTATAAAATACATTTCTCTAATATATAATTAAATATTAATCCTAGAAGACATCTAATTTAGACAACAGTTATATAAACCATTACTCTGTATCTAAAGGACTATTGAGATTCCATACATTCAAAATGAGATTACTACATAATAAAGTCTATTTTAAAAATAATGTAACCAAAGATTATTATTTTTTAAATATAAATTTATTTATTTTAATTGGAGAATAATTACTTGAAAATATTGTATTGGTTTTGCCATACATCAACATGAATCCGCCACAGGTATACATGTGTTCCCCATCCTGAACCCCCCTCCCACTTCCGTCCCCTTACCATCCCTCTGGGTCATCCCAGTGCACTAGCCCCAAGCATTTTTGTTTCTAAACAGTAGGTGTCAATGGTAGATTGAAAAGACTCTAGGAAACACGATGTAAACAGATGTGCTGTCATCTATGCACACTACAACCCTTACCCCTAATGTTGGCTTTAAAAACCCTTTATTAAAATCTATTAAGAAGTTCAAATCTTATGAGCATCAGCTGCATGTTGTCCTTGCTTGGCACCCTGCAAATAAATGCTGTACTTCCCTTTACTATAACCACGTGTCAGTAAACTGGCTTTATTGTGTGTCTGCAAACAAACTCAAGCTCGACTGGTATTTTGCACAGTAAACACAAAAATCTCAAAGTTACCCATGGGTTTTCTTAGCTGAACATGTGAACCAAAAATCACATGATGAGATACATGATAGGGAGTGTTTTTACATTTTGGAGATTAAAATCTATTTTGAATGTTTCAAATTATTTCTTTTAATATTGTTTGGAATTCAGAATATTTGGGATATTTTTGTCAGACCAGCATACACTGGGATAGTCATCTTTAAAAGGTAATTCACTTCAGTAACTTAGAAAAATAATTGGAATGGAAGATGTACACTTTATATAGTCTGTCACACTTCAAATTATAATCTCTATGCATCAGAAAGCAATGATTATTTATTAAACCATTATTACCCCTAAGATTTATGTCTTTGTGCACTCTTACTAACATCCTCACCCACATATGCTATGTCAGGCAAGAAAGAATGGGGTACCTGGATATACTGAATTTACATCTTTGCATTACATATACCTGAATATTATTGTAGTTGCTCTATGAGTCAGAACACAATGAGTATTTAGTCCTAAGTCTGCTGAAACAGAGAAGAAAGTTCATGCGTATAAGTGCAGCACTTTAAAGTTATATCAAATTAAATCCAACCAACAAAATCATTTGTAGTAGCTTAAGTGATATTTGTGGAATTATTTCTGGGTTATATTTTCTTATGCCTGGTTTAAATCTCAGAGCTATCATACAACTAGTCTCTACACAAAAGTGATTCTGATCAACTGTCTGCACTTACAAATCCCACACAGTTGAAGAAGGAAATGGATAAATGGATGTTGTACAAAAGATTCAAATGACAACAGCTGCAGACAAGCTGTGCATCTGGCACATTCTGACTTGTTATCTCGACACAGCGGAAGTGACAATTGGTTTCCTTAATCCTGTGATCATGCTCTGTACAATCTGAATCATTTTCCCATAACTTCTGGACCTCCTACAGACATCTATGTTCCAAATTTCATCTTTTATCGCATTACATCATAGTATTGCAGCAGTATACCATGGCACCGTAAACTGATATTTTACATGCTGCCTTTGTATGCATTTAATACTGATAAAAAGAAAATTACTCAGAACAGTAATGGGTCAGACAGGCAAGTAAGAATTATTTGGAGGTACAGCAGCCACACACAATGTTATCAGTGGCAATGTTTTTTCATGTTAGTTTCAATTTGACAAATATTTATCACAGCCTACATTGTGGGTGAAAGCAAAAATGTAATCCCTGTATTCAGGAAGACAAAAATTACATATGAAACATTTAAATATAATCCAGATAGTGCTTCAGTGCTAAGATGTGCAAAATTTAAGTTTTATATATGTTCTAAAATGATGTAGCTAAGGATATTTATAAAGTAAATTCACCCAACCTGTGGTGACATTCTCTTAGCGATCACAATAGCTACAGTTTTTGAGCACTCACCATCTACCAGTCACTATCATTAACTCATTTAATTGTCCCAACTACTGCATAAGTCATTTTGTATTATTAGACTGTTAGGCCACAGATGAAAATATAGATTTGTGTGAAGTTAAATATGTCTGCACTAAGTGGAGATGAGATTCAAGCCCAGGATTATATGAGTGTGGAGTTCATTTTCTTAAGCCTTTTGCCACCCTACCTAGTTAGGTGCTAGTATGCACAGTAGTTTTCCCCAACAGTATTGAGATACAATTGATATTCAACATGTGTAACTTTATGGGGTACTGCACATTTATTTGATACACTTACATACTGCACTATGATTAGTACCTTACTGTTAGCTAATACCACCATCAAGTCACATAATTATCACTTATTTCCTATGCTGAGCACATTTAAGATCTACTCGCCAGTGACTTTCAATTATACAGTACGGTACTGCTGTCTAGACTCCCAATGCTGTGCATTAGATTGCCAGAACTACTGGACATCTGTACCCTTTCACCAACCACTCATTTACCTCCACATGCCAGCCCTTGGTAATCACAAATTTAGTCTCTGTTTGGCTTTTTTATGGTACTTTTACAAAGTTCTCAGGAATAACAGACAACTTTTGCAACTGAAGGGACATCTTCAATGACTGGAGGAGATGTTTTGTTACTAGCTTCTCGTGGATAGAGATTAGAGATGCTGCAAATCACCATATACTATACAGGATGAATCCTTATAATCAAGAATTTCCTGCACTCAAAATATTAGGAGTGCCAAGGATATTTTAACTAGACAATTCTTTGTTGCAAAAGGCAGTCTTATATGTAATTTTGTTAGCCACACCTCAGCCTCTGTATAGGACTTCCCTGGTGGCTCAGACGGTAAAGAATCTGCTTGCAATGCAGGAGACCCAGGTTCAACCCTGGATCAGGAAGATTCCCTGGAGAAAGGAATGGCTACCCCCTCCAGTATTCTTGCCTGGAGAATTCCATGGACAGAGGAGGCTGGAAGCTACAGTCTATTGGATCACAAAGAATCAGACAAGACTGAGAGACTAACACACACACACACACACACACATACACACACACCTCTATATAGTAAAATGTAATAGCATTCCATTCTCCAATTATGACAATAAAAATATCTGCAGATATGAACAAATATCCCAATGGATCAGCAACTGACACCCCTCCTTAAGAGCCAGGCCCTGGAGTAATTAGCTCATAGTCAAGTGAGGAAGACAGAGAAGTAGTCTGCCAGATAGTCATGATATTTCATATAGCTAAAACAGAGAGAGAGAAGCCATCAGGAAATTAATGTTGCTTAGGAGAAAGCTGAGTGCCAAAGAATTGATGCTTTTGAACTGTGGTATTGGAGAAGAATCTTGAGAGTCCCTTGGACTGCAAGGAGATCCAACCAGTCCATTCTTAAGATCAGCCCTGGGATTTCTTTGGAAGGAATGATGCTAAAGCTGAAACTCCAGTACTTTGGCCACCTCATGAGAAGATCTGACTCATTGGAAAAAACTCTGATACTGGGAGGGATGGGGGGCAGGAGGAGAAGGGGACAACAGAGGGTGAGATGGCTTGATGGCATCACTGACTCGATGGACCTGAGTCTGAGTGAACTCCAGGAATTGGTGATGGACAGGGAGGCCTGGCGTGCTGCAATTCATGGGGTCGCAAAGAGTCAGACATGACTGAGCGACTGAACTGAACTGAACTGAGGTCAATTCATGGAGTCTTCACTATGATGTGACTGAAGAGGGGTTTAAGGATAAAAATATAATATCTATCACAGGAAAAAAAAAAAGAGAGAGAGAGAGAAGCCACTCAATTCAATGGGAGAAGAGTGTACAAAGCCATAGCAGAGAATAGGAAAATGTGGCCAATGCAGGAAGTGAGGACATGTTCATGTGGCTCATCAATGGGGTGACAGCAGGTGTCATGCTTAATTTTATGTCAACCTGACTGGACCACAGGGTATTCAGACTTGGCCAAACATATTCTGGGTGTGTCTTTGAGGACATTTCCGGATAAGATGAACATTTGAATCTGTAGACTGAGTAAAGCAAGCAGATTACCCTCCCCAAAGAGGGGGGCTACATCCAATCAACAGAAGACCAAAAAGGCTGAGTCAGAGGGAATTTCTACCTGATGGTTAAGAGCTGTGACATTGCTCTTTTCTGGCCTTTAGACTCCTCCTGAAACATTAGCTTTACTTGTATCTTAAGTTTGCCGGTTTTATGGTTGGAATTTACATCACCAGCTCTCCTGATTCTCAGACATTCAGATGCAGTTGGTACTACATATACAGGCTTGCCTGGGCCTCCAGCCACAATCACATAGTCATGGGAGCCAATTCCTTGTAATAAACTTTAAAAGTCCCTCTCTGTAGAGAAGTGTCACTAACAAAAGGAGTGATAGGTGATGTAGAATAAAGAAAAGATCAGAGAGTAAGGCTGGTGTCAGACTCAAGGCCTTGTATAATGAACTAAGACATTTCAACATAACCCAGAAGGAGAAACGTAAGCTAAGATAAAATTTTTACATGTCTGTCATTTTTCATGCACTGTTTGCCACAATGGGAGAAGCCAGTATCAGATAATATATGCTTGTTCATGAGTTTATTGGTATGAGGAAAAGGAGTTTTTTTTGGGATGAGGAAAAGGTGTTTTTTTTGGGGGGGTGGGGTGGGGAGGGAGTGGGGGGGGACAATATGGAGTACAGCCTGGCAGCAAGAGGCTGGATGAAAAGTCCTATTACTCTAAACCAGACAAGAGATGGTAAGAATGGGTACAGGTTACTAATCAGAGAATTAAGAAAGGACAGGTTAGGCAGAAGGAACAACACAGAAGGTAATATGATAAAGAGGAATGCTGGGGGCACAGTGACTCTTCATTATTCAACATTATATCATATAATTTATTCCTTGTATTTCAACATGATTTCTTGACTCAAAGAGGCCATATTTTTATTGTTTAACTTCCCCAAAGCAGGGATAAATTCACAAGGTTAACAATGTAAGTATCATCTCTTACAGCCTTCCAGACTGTTTCTAAACCATGCAAGTAACATATTGTCAGCCTAAAACAGACTTCCAGTTAATTCTCTAGCAAAAAAAAAAAAAAAAAAAAAAAAAAATTAGTTTATTTGACCTGAATAAAGAATTTCAATTTAGGGATTTTTCAACCATGACCATACTATGCATATCCCTATACAGCAAAAGGAGAACTCTTAAAGAAAAGAAAAATTGGGAGAAAAGCTGAGAAGGCTAGGGTAAACAGAGTCCACTGGAGAAACTAAGAGTCTGAAGGATAGTAGTTTCTTCACTGGTTGAGTCATGACTGGTTCTCATTGGCTGAGCTTTTGTCAGGCAAGAAGGGGAAGTCTTCTTCCTGTTTCATTCTGCTGTTAGTGGTGGGGTGTGAAAGCTCCCCCTTGTGGCTTCCCCACCCTATTTTAATTGAAGTTAATTTCATTAATTTTTATAATATAAAGTAAATACATAAAACATTCCTTCTCCTTTTTTCTAAGTAGTGCAATACATGAGTTTGAATGAGCTCTCCTATCCTCCATTGAATACACAGTTTACTTGTTTCTTACACAGAACAACCAGCTACAGTCAACTATTTAAAAGAGCCCTGATCAAGAAAGCCAGATTTCTCACATCTGCAAATAATAAATTTATGGAACTTTGATGACATGATAATTATTAGGCCATTTTTATATATAGTCCTCTCTATTACTGCATAACATGTTTCTAGGCAGAAAACAAACACAGGAGCTGAAAATCAGCAAGCCAACAAGGTTTTCTTTTTCTCTGTATTTTATCTGAGTTAACTGAGTGAGTCCAATAAAACCTTTGAGGTAATCATTCCTGAATTATTATATGCTCCCACTACACCCTGGAGACACATACATTGAAAGAAATGCAGGTGGCTGCGGAGTGCTTCATTTAATTGGACCAATGTTATGAGTCAACATTAAGCTTTAGTGTGACAGAGATTGTTTTCACAATTCAGAAAATCTAAGATTTTCACTAACGGGTAAGTAAATAACTGTCTGAATCATATTCCTTGTGGTCTTTCAGATGGATTATTATATGCTCCCAACTACACCCTGGAGACACATACATTGAAAGAAATGCAGGTGGCTGCGGAGTGCTTCATTTAATTGGACCAATGTTATGAGTCAACATTAAGCTTTAGTGTGACAGAGATTGTTTTCACAATTCAGAAAATCTAAGATTTTCACTAACGGGTAAGTAAATAACTGTCTGAATCATATTCCTTGTGGTCTTTCAGATGGCTCCAGGCAAAAATGCATGTTAGACGTCTGTCTTAGTAGTTTTCACCTCACCACCTATCAAAATTCTCTTGGTTCAAGGGAAAAAACTTGAAATTTTCTCTTTTACAAGTGTGCATGACTAGAAATCAGTGTTGCTACTTCTCCAAGTATCATGTTTTGAAACCTTATTTGAAGTTTTAAAATAAAAGGTTCTGTTTAGTTTAAAAGACTCAGGGTATAGAAGCAGGTAAGTTAAACACTGAGCTGGTATCAATGCCTGTCTTTCAACCTCCCTGTCACCCCTGCTTATGCCCTTTCCCTCAGACAAACCACAGGATGGCAGTTTATCACACACTGCAAAGGTGGGAAGTGATAGAATGCAGAAGAGGTGTTAGAGAAGAGACAGGGAAGAAAGACAGGAGGCTAACTGGACATTACAGAATTGTTATTTCTCCCAGGAAACCAGGTAAAAATCATAGCTTTGGCTCTCCCACATTCATGTTTCATTTGGGGAATGCTGCTGATGTTGAGATTTCTGCTATGTTCCTGGATTGATGTATTAACCTTACTTCATTTCCAAGAAAGCAGAGTATGTTACTGGAATATGTGTTTTCTAGTTTATACTTTCTTCTGAATTATGAATTCTCATAAATCATATTTTAAAAGGCATGTTCTTTATGAAAAAACAAAATATGTATCTTTCCTTCTGAAATCATGTGACAGTATAAATGTTTAATAAGTTTTGCAGCAGCATTAATAATTCATTCTAATACACAACAGAACCTGCAAAAATAGTCATTTGAAGCTGGATTTTAGAACCAAATATAAAAGCTTTTAAGGCTCATCTATGGCCTTCTTTATCTGATCACAAAGGAACATATATCCTCTTACAATGCACCAAGGTTTTATATTTTTCATCTTTTTTTAAAAGCTGAAAGAGCAAAAACTCAATCAGCAAATGCAAAAAAAAAGCATTTATTTTACCTTTATAAGGAATCAGAGATACCTTAAATACTCCTCCCACTCCCAATTATTACATACAATTTGAAAAATGATAATGCTATTATACAATAACAGGAACCCAGATCCTTTGAGGGAGCTTAATTGAGAACCAGGCAAGAAATACTAAAGATGAGCTGTGAACATTACCTGGCACTAGAAGCAAGGACTGTGTTAGTTGTTCAGTGGTGAGTGATCACAACTCTTGAGTAACTCCCGTACCTGTGAGACCCCATGGTCTACAGCCCACCAGACTCCCCTGTCCATGGAATTCTCCAGGCAGGAATACCACAGTGGGTTGTCATGCCCTCCTCCAGGGGATCCTCTTGACCCAGTGATCAAACCCAAGTCTTGTGCAATACAGGCAGATTCTTCACCATCTGAGCCACCAAGGAAACAGCAAGGCAGTGTTAACAAATGATGGGACTATGACAAAGGGACACAGAGGTTAACTGAAAGAGCTCCCAGGGTACAAAGTTAGAAAAGAATTAGCAAGAAGTAAGTAAAATATTATTGGATTATAACCCAGAATATAAAATACATGTCCACAGATCCATACTGATATGGATGACTGAAATGAATGGTTCAATAAATATATTAATAGAGAGTAACAAAGGTCTGTCTAGTAAAGGCTATGGTTTTTTCCAGTGGTCATATATGGATGCAAGAGTTGGACTGTGAAGAAAGCTGAGCGCTGAAGAATTGATGCTTTTGAACTGTGGTGTTGGAGAAGACTCCTGAGAGTCCCTTGGACTGCAAGGAGATCCAACCAGTCCATCCTAAAGGAGATCAGTCCTGGGTGTTCTTTGGAAGGAATGATGCTAAAGCTGAAACTGCAGTACTTTGGCCACCTCATGCGAAGAGTTGACTCATTGGAAATGATTCTGATGCTGGGAGAGATTGGGGGCAGGAGGAAAAGGGGACGACAAAGAATCAGATGGCTGGATGGCATCACCGACTCAATGGACGTGAGTTTGAGTGAACTCTGGGAGATGGTGATGGACAGGGAGGCCTGGCGTGCTGCGATTCATGGGATCGCAAAGAGTCGGACATGACTGAGCGACTGAACTGAACTGAACAGACAAATTGACCATAAAGAAAAATTCCAAACAATTAATGTAGATATTTCACTTACCCAGAGGTCAAGTATAAATCCCCACTCCTTAAATGAAGGCTGCACATTGTGGTGTCCTTCCAAAGAGGAATGTACTGAGAGAGAGAGGAAAAGAGTAATTTTACAGCGGAGAAATTTGACAAGCACTCTCTCAGCCAGGTGATCAAGTTTAATATGAATAGTAATAAAGTTATGTTGATGTATTTATGCTTGGTATGATCCAACAGGAATGACACTTTACCTCAGTGGTTTTTCTTCCCATACTTCCAGTTCTAGTCAAATCATGACTGAAACATCAGACAAATCCTAATTTGAGAATGTGCTACAAAAATTGTGACCGAAAACAAGAAAGTCTGAAACTGTCACAGCCAGCTGAAACCTAAGGGAACATGATGCCACAGTGTCTTACCTTGTGTGAATTACTGGCTCTAGAAAAGGTCATTAGGTAAACACTAAGGGAATATGGATAAATTTCAAATTTTACTTAATATATCATCAGTATTAGTTCATTAATTGTAACAAATGTACCTTTCTGATGTAAGATGTTAATACTAAGGAAAATAGGTGAGAGGAATATAGAAACTCTGGACCAGATCTGCAATTTTTATGAAAATTTAAAATTATTCTGAAATTAAAAGTTTATTAATAATTAAAATTCAAATTACATTTCAATTCCTCAGTCATCTACAGTATCTGCATGTTGCTGTGGGTATTACATTGGATGGTACAGATAGAGAACATAGCTTTCATTGCACAATTGGACAGTCTTTTGGGCAGTCTTCTGAACCATTTTTCAGTTTATTTCTTCCCTCTTTTCACTAACCTAACCTTCATAAGGTTGAAAGTGCTAGATCCAGGGATAAAAATACCAGAAGACATGTGCCTGGTCTTCTGTGGCTCTCTCTGTCTTTCAGATTTTCACACTTAATAGTCATTTAAAAGTTTGCTCAGTCATTTAGTTGTGTCCTACTCTTTTTCCACCCATGGACTGCGGCCTATTCTTTATTCATAGGATTTTTTCAGGCAAGAATACTGGAGTGAGTTGCCATTTCCTATTCCAGGGGATCTTCCTGACCCAGGGATCAAACCTGTGTCTCCTGAGTCTTCTGCATTCATTGGCAGGTGGGTTCTTTACCACTGAGCCATCTGAAACACCTGGTTGTAATTAATCATTGTCTCAACATTTTTAAAAAGTTACTTGGTTTATAGAAAATATTATTAAGGAATGTCCCCAAATCCATTTACCCATCTTTCCATTGGTCTCTTAGGAAATTGGTAAATATTTTACATTTCTAAAGGTTATGAAGGCTCTGAGACTTTGTTCATTGACAATACTGCAAATCATCATCCAGCACATTCTGTAAAAAATTTCATCTTGACTACAATAGTGTTTATCATATTTGTTATAGAAACACATTTCATATATCATCTTGAAATAAAACCTTGAACTGTACCTAACATAAACATAAATAGCCAGAGGTATCTTTAATATATACAGGCTGGATGTCATATTTCTAGTATAATTGATACCCAGAGCTCCCATTGCTTCTGAATATGCATTCTTTGGAGGAAAATATGTTTTCATCATTAAGACAGGAATAAAAATAAAGAAGTGGAAAAATACACTGTGGAAGTTTATAGATTTATTTACTACATTTCTATATCTGTTTAAATCAGAATAATCTTTAAATTTATAATATAGCATGTTCCATTAAAATATCATTGATAGTAATAATCTGCTCCCTTAAACTGTGACTCATTTGCAATAAAATTTTCTATAAGAATAATTCCTAAAATTTCTTATTTTGTTTCACAGATGTTCACACTGTGACACAATAGCTCCCTAATAATTCCAAGAATACAGATCATCATAGTATTCATTAAATTAGAGCAATTGGGCCTAAAATTAAAGCCACTATGATTTCCTTATATTTGTGAAATAACATACTGTACTTCAATAGTTTATATAAAATATATTACACCATCCGCACTTTATGTACAACTACTTTATACTAATTCTGGACATTCCATTTTCTGAGGAATATAGGACATTCATGTATCTTGGGAATTAATTATTAAGCTTAATTGAGTTCATGACTGTGGCACATTTCCACATGTACCTATCTAAGTAAAATTGTGAGGTTTGCCTCATAACGTGCATGGGATTTACTGACAAGTTCTCCAAGGAAAGAGATTATGCTAAAGGAAAGCTTGACAATATATGATTTGATCCAGTAAGAGTGCCTTAGATCTCACACAGGACACAAGAGTCTTCGTATGAAGTGTTATCTATCCCACAGAAATACACCCAGCCTAGCTCCATAAAAAGTGAGCAGATCCTAGAGTAAAGGATCATTCATTAAACCAGGAACAGTCACTTCCCTTAAGCTCTCTAATATATGTGTAAGATAAGAACTTGTTTTGGTATTTCTATAATTAAAGCATATTAAGCAGAAAGAGTCAGGGAAAAAAATCACTCTTTGGGGACGTCAAGATTCCAGTTCACTGATGGTAAGTGAGCAGATCCTAGAGTAAAGGATCATTCATTAAACCAGGAACAGTCACTTCCCTTAAGCTCTCTAATATATGTGTAAGATAAGAACTTGTTTTGGTATTTATATAATTAAAGCATATTAAGCAGAAAGAGTCAGGGAAAAAAATCACTCTTTGGGGACGTCAAGATTCCAGTTCACTGATGGTGGTAACCATGGGTGATGATAGAAAACTGACTCTGGCATGGCTGAGAGTGAAGGACTTGTGAAAAGAGAGAAAACACAGCAGTAGTACTCAGAGGACATGATACAGTAGATGGTAATAGTTTGGAAGCTTATATGAAACACACCCTGAGAACACTTGAAAATATTTGGAGGAGTCTGAAATCAGAGGAAGCCCCTATTTCAAATGAATAGCACTTTCTGTGTATTATGTTGTGTGCCCTTGAGTTGAGGAAGAAAACAAAAAACTGGTATATACACAGGGTAAAACAGGGTGAATGCATTTGGAACTAAAAAGTACTGAAGACATCAAATACCTTTTGATGTATCAGAGACAATTATATAGGTTTTTAACATACAGGTGTTAATTTGTGATTAAACATACATCTTCATTTTCACCACTTATGATTTCTAAAATGAAAGAAAAGTACAGAGTTTCAGCACAGTTTATATGTTTCACAGTAAGTTTGTTTTGCTACTCTTTTTGTGCACACTGAGTAGGAGACTGGTTGACTACTTTGTTGTCAGTTCAATGAAATAAAGATGAAATCAGCAGCAGGGTCTAATATTCTAAGTTGTCCCATCGTGACTTTACTTCAAAATAGTCTAATGGGATAAATATATATTTCACCTTCTCTCTCTTGTTTAATAAAGATGTAAGACTTCCTGGTCAGATCCTTCCAAAGGAAATAAAAATCACTGACATAACCTAGCATGTTTCAACTGGATACAACTGTGGTTTAAATTCTGCTTTTGGTTTCCTCTCTTACTTGTTATGACTTAGAAATTTTCATTCTCAATTTGTCACCTACATGGAAGGGACAAAAATAAAGATTGCTGAAACACTGCGCCTATTTTCATGATCACAATAGATGTATTCAGCTGGATCTCTGTGTTTCTCTTTCTTTTATATCTTTTAGTGTCAGGGGTCCTTGCCAAGCCCCAGGTAAACTTTTCAAGGAAGGTAATTAAAAGAAACTAGCAGCTGTACTCTTTCCATAGAAAGAAGGATTGATAAGCAATAGATCAACAGTAGAATGGTATATACATATTTTAGTGATGACTTATGCCTAACAATTATTGGGAGTATATAAGAAACAGATCCCCAAATGAATGTGATTTTAGTAGATGTTCCATTAACCCAAGTCAGGGAGGGTTAGGACTGTTTATCAAGATATCTTCATGTGTAAGTTACTTATTAGAATGTACAAAGAAGCTGTGTCATATAAAGTTTTTTGAAGTTATTAAGATTAAACACAAGCTTCCAAATTTTTATGTGTTTTCTTATTTGGAAAAATGTTATAAAATCAAGAAAATATATTCATTTAATTTTTAATATGAAGAATTAAGGATCTATTGTCATTCACTAGCAGGATGGCTATAAGAAAGTCATTTTATCTGTGGGAACATACTTTAATTTCATTTAGTGAATATTAATGCATATATCAGCTTTCATCACTAAAATGAACATCAAGTTAATTCATAAACAACAGTGCTTACAATATATAAAGATTAATAGCAGTACTGACACACTGGTTTCAAGGAGAACACCTTCAAATATGTTTTCTTTTGCCTATTCAAGGTTATACAAATTACAAAATTGCTTCCATTTTCAGTTTCAATAAAGAGCTTGGAAGTCATTATACTCACATAGGTCACAGGGAAAACTATCCGCCCAAACTATTCTTCAATTTCTCTCTGAAATTTGGAGAGACAGATGAATACAGAGTCACAGCTGAGATATGCTTACCTAGAGCAGAAGTCACTGGGGCCATAAAATGATGATAGAAACACTTACATGGGGATGTTGATGAACTGCTGGAGGCTGAGGATGGACTAGCATGAAAACGAGAAACTGACAAGGACTACAGTTTTGGTGTATTGCTAATTTCTGTGCTATTTACTTATAAATATTCCAGAAAGTGAAAGTGAAGGTCGTTCAGTCCTGTCCAACTCTTTGCAACCCCATGGACTATACAGTCCATGGAATTCTCCAGCCCTGAACACTGGAGTGGGTAGCCTTTCTCTTATCCAGTGGATCTTCCCAACTCAGGGATGAAACTCAGATCTCCTGCACTGCAGGCAGATTCTCTACCAGCTAAGCCATAATGGAAGCCCAAGAATACTGGAGTGGATAGCCTACACTCAGGAAAAGAACTGAGGTCTCCTGCACTGAAGGCATATTCTTTACCAATTGCACTATCAGGGAAGCCCATACATATTCCAGACATAATAACAACACCAGGAAGATTGTTTTATCAATTTTGTATTTACTTAAGTCAAAGTTCAATAAAGTATTTATTTAGAGGAGAAGGAAACTTAAAAATAATTAGTTTCATTCATAAGTATTTTTAATTTTCTGTCTTATTTCCTGGGATTAAAATCTACTCTAGGGGGCAGTCCTAAAATGGAGGAGGAATAGGACAGGGAAACCACTTTCTCCCCCATAAATTCATCAAAAGAACATTTAAATGCTTAGTAAATTCCACAGAACAACTTATGAATGCCGGCAGAGCACATCAGGCACCCAGAAAAGCAGCCCATTGTCTTTGAAAGGAGGTAGGAAAAAATATAAAATACAAAAAAAGAGACAAAAGAGGTAGGGATGGAGCTCCGTCCCAGGAAGGGAGTCTTAAAAAGAGAGAAGTTTCCAAACACCAGGAAACACTCTCACTGCTGTCTATGGCGAGCCTTGGAAGCACAGACAGCAACATAACAGGGAGGAAAAGTAAATAAATAATTAAAACCCACAGATTACGAGCCCAGTGGTAACTCCCCCAGCGGAGAAGCAGCACAGACACCTGCACCGGCCACTAGCAAGCGGTGGCTGGGCAGGGAGGCATGGGCTGCATTGCTTAGAGTAAGGATCTGGCCTGAATGCCCCGAGGGCAAACTGAGCGAACTAACTTGGGCTAGCAAACCAGACTGTGGGATAACTAACACGTGAAAAGCCAGCCCTAACCTAAGACACCATCAGGCCCATGCACAGAACAAAGGACTGAACAGAGATAGCCGGCTGCAGACCGTCCCCCTCCGGTGACAGGCAGCCAGAGCCAGAAGGGGGCAATCATAGCCCCAGAGAGACATTATCTACAAACTGTAAGCAGGCTTCTTTGCTAACTAAGATTTCTTGGGGTTCTGGATGGTCAACATCCGCCTGAGAAGGTGCACCAGTTGAACACCCAGAAAACCGAGTGGCAGGGATGCGGGAGGCGATAAGTTGCAGTGACCTTGCTTGCCAAACACCTCATCACCTGAGCTGCTTGGACATGGGAAGGGCATAAAACGCAGGCCCAACCAAGTCTGTGCCTCTGAGGATGACTACCCAAGTGCCTGAACCTGAGCGGCTTAGACCTGAGAGGTGCATGTAGCTCAGGGCTGGCCTCAGATGGTTCCCAGTGGAGCAACCAAGAGCCTGAGCAGTGTGGGCAGGGAGGGGACATGCACCTTGAGTGGGGGCAGGCCCAGTGTGGCTGAGGCACTGCGAGCACACACCAGTGTTATTTGTTTGCAGCGTCCTTTACTCCCCACAGCGTGACTGAACAAGTGAGCCTAAAAAAAGTGTCCACCACTGCCCTCTTTGTGTCAGAGCAGAAATCAGACACTGAAGAGACCAGCAAACAGAAGAAGCTAAAACAGAGGGAACCGCCTTGGAAGTGACAGGTGCAGATTAAAACCCTGTCGTTAGTACTGACCTCATAGGAAGGGGCTTATAGATCTTGAGAAACATAAGCCAGACCAAGGAACTATCCAAAAATGAACTACACCACAATACTCACAATACCAGAGAAAGTCCAGATATATTTGTACTATTTTTATGATCATTCTTTTTATTAATTTTTTAAAAAAAATTTAAGTCCTCTATTACTCCTTTAATTTTCACTTTTATAACCTACTATTTTTGCAAAAAATATACTTTGCAAAAAAAAAGACCCTATTTTTTAAAAGCAAACTTTATATATAGATATATTATAATTTTTGTGACTTTTTTTTCACTTTCTTTTTAATCTTCTTTTCTTTAATATTGTATTTTTGAAATTCCAAACTACACTCTAGTTTTTTATTCTTTACCTTTTGGTATTTGTTATCAATTTTGTACCTTTAAGAACCCGATCTCCAGTACCCATTTTTACTTGGGAGCGAGATAACTGGCTTGATTGTTCTCTCCCTCTTTGGACTCTCCTTTTTCTCCACCAGGTCGCCTGTGTCTCCTCCCTACCCCCTCTCTTCTCTATCCAACTCTGTGAATTTCTGTGTGTTCCAGACGGTGGAGAACACTTAGGGATCTGTCTCTCTCCTTTTCATTCCCCCTTTTATCCTCCTGGCCACCTCTGTCTCCTTCCTGCCTCTTCTCATCTCTGTATAACTCCATGAACATCTCTGAGTGGTCCAGTTGTGGAGTACACATAAGGAAGTGATTACTGGCTAGCTTGCTCTCTCCTCTATTGATTCCACGTCATCTCATTCAGATCACCTCTAACTCCTTCCTCCCTCTTCTCTTCTCCATGTAACTCTGTGAACCTCTCTGGGTGTCCCTCACTGTGGAGAAACTTTTCATCTTTAACTTAGATGTTTTATCAATGGTGCTGTATAGAAGGAGAAGTCTTCAGACTACTGTAAAAATAAGACTGAAAACCAGAAGCAGGAAGCTTAAGTCCAAACCCTGAGAACACCAGAGAACTCCTGACTCCAGGGAACATTAATTGACAGGAGGTCATCAAATGCTTCCATATCTACATTGAAACCAAGCACCACCCAAGGGCCAACAAGTTCCAGACCAAGACATACCACGCATATTCTCCAGCAACACAGGAACACAGCCCTGAGCTCCAATATACAGGCTGCCCAAAGTTACTCCGAAACCATTGAGATCTTGTAACTCATTACTAGATATTTCATTGCACTCCAGAGAGAAGAAATCCAGCTCCACCCATCAGAACACCTACACAAGCTTCCCTAACCAAGAAATCTTGACAAGCCACCTGTACAACCCCACTCACAGTGAGGAAACTCCACAATAAAGAGAACTCCACAATCTGCCAGAATATAGAAAGGACATCCCAAACTAAGCAATTTAAACAAGATGAAGAGACAAGGGAATACCCAGCAAATAAAGGAACAGGATAGTTCAGCTCAGTTCAGTTCAGTTCAGTCACTCAGTCGTGTCTGACTCTGTGACCCCATGAATTGAAGCATGCCAGGCCTCCCTGTCCATCACCAACTTCTGGAGTTCACTCAGACTCACATCCATCAAGTCAGTGATGCCATCCAGCCATTTCATCCTCTGTCATCCCCTTCTCCTCCCAGCATCAGAGTCTTTTCCAATGAGTCAACTCTTTGCATGAGGTGGCCAAAGTACTGGAGTTTCAGCTTCAGCATCATTCCCTCAAAAGAAATCCCAGAGCTGATCTTAATGCCCATCAAACCAAACAAAAGAAGAAGATATAGGGAATCTACCTGATAAAGAATTCCAAATAATGATAGTGAAAATGATCCAAAATCTTGAAATCAAAATAGAATCACAGATAAATAGCCTGGAGACAAGGATTGAGAAGATGCAAGAAAGGTTTAACAAGGACCTAGAAGAAATAAAAAAGAGTCA
>SJYR01003795.1:0-40031 GCA_006410655.1 Kobus ellipsiprymnus
TGAAAGTGAAAAAGGAGGGTGAAAAAGCTGGCTTAAAACTCAGCATTCAAAAAATGAAGATCATGGCATCTGGTCCCATCACTTCACAGTAACTAGATGGGGAAACAATGGAAACAGTGAGAGACTTTATTTATTTTTTTTTGTTCCAAAATCACTGCAAATGGTGACTGCAGCCATGAAATTAAAAGATGCTTGCTCCTTGGAAGAAGAGCTATGACCAACCTAGACAGCATATTAAAAAGCAGAGACATTAATTTGCTGACAAAGGTGCATTTAGTCAAAGCTATGGTTTTTCCAGTAGTCATGTATCAATGTGAGAGTTGGACCATAAAGAAAGCTGAGCACCAAAGAATTGATGCTTTTGAACTGTGGTGCTGGAGAAGACTTTTGAGAGTCCCTTGGACTGCAAGGAGATCAAACCAGTCAATCCCAAAAGAAATCAGTCCTGACTGATGCTGAAGCTAAAGCTCCAATACTTTGGCCACCTGATGTGAAGAACTGACTCACTGGAAAAGACCCTGATGCTGGGAATGACTGAAGACAGGATGAGAAGGGGACGACAGAGGATGAGATTATTGGATGGCATCATCGACTCAATAGACATGAGTTTGAGCAAGCTCTGGGAGTTGGTGATGGACAGGGAAGCCAGGTGTGCTGCAGTCCATGGGGTTGCAAAGAATCGGACACGACTGAGCGACTGAACTGAACTGAACATTTCTAAGGGCTTCTCAGGAGGTGCTCATGGTAAAGAGTCCACCTGCCAATCCAGGAGATGCAGGAGACGTGGGTTCAATCCCTGGGTCAGGAAGATTCCCTGGAGGAGG
The DNA here is from genome assembly GCA_006410655.1 of Kobus ellipsiprymnus. Taxonomy (NCBI): domain Eukaryota; kingdom Metazoa; phylum Chordata; class Mammalia; order Artiodactyla; family Bovidae; genus Kobus; species Kobus ellipsiprymnus. The sequence goes on from SJYR01003795.1 coordinate 825, forward strand.
GAATGGCAACCCACTCCAGTATTCTTGCCCGGAGAATCCCCAAGGACAGGGGAGCCTGGCAGGCTGCAGTCCATAGGATCACAAAGAGACACGACTAAGCGACTAAGCACAGCACATGGAATGTAGAGGTACCTTTAATGTGTTATAGGAGATATTTAGAAATACACTACCCTTTTCCCAAACCCAAATCAACTCTGAGTCTTCGACAATGCTTGTAGTTTCTATCAATACGTAAGTTCAAAACATCCAGATATATAGAACTGTCACATAAAACCATAGTCTCTTTCTGGAATCACTTCTGCAATTTCCTCATCAAAGGCATTCTTATGGGCAGAAAACTCATACTGTTGGCTTTTGGATGGCTTGAATTCCTTCTGTCACTTTTGCTAACTAATATATTAACCAATAGGGATCAGCTTGAAAAAGGAGGAAATCGGAGGAACTTCTAATGTAAAAACTCCAAGTAAAGGCGTCAGAACACAACGTCTGGTGACAGGTCAGCTTTTGATGTTGTTCAGGCTTACAGTACTGAATCTGAGATGATATAACTAGCACATATGCCTAAGACAGCGATTAGTCATATCACGTGTCGACTCTGATCTATCCATAACAGCTTTCTAGAGCACTCTGCTAAAAGAAGTCCAGAAGCCCAGTCTGGGCTGAGTGAGAAAGAATTCAGTGATTGATTGGTGATGTCTGCCATGGGCCCGACAGCATAGTAGTAACCAGCATGGGTATTGTAGTCAGACAGAAGTTCGAGTTCTGTCTCTGCCACTTATTTGCAGGGTGAGCTTGGGCAAGTTACCTGATCACTTTCAGGCTTGTTTCTCATCAGTAAAATGCAGATAGATTACGGTACCTGCTTCACAGGATTATTTGAGGCTTGGTTGAGTAATTCATGTCAAATGCTTAGCAACGTATCTGGCACAGATTACTAAATAAATATTAGCTGTTAGTAGCCTAAATATTATAGGCAAAGGATGGGGTGAAGCAACTTGTGCTTGGCATATCTGCCTTTCCGGGTTCAGGCTTATATGAGTGATCCTAAGACACCTTTTAAAGGCATTTGCAGAAGTTGTTGGAACTTCTTTGTTCTTAGGATACTAGCAAGAGGATTTCAGTTGATGTTGGTATAGATATGATAGGTACATTTTTATCCTCCCTAAGTATTAAGTGGGGGCTTCCCTGGTGGCTCAGATGGTAAAGAATCTGTCTGCAATGCAGGAGACCTGGATTCGATCCCTGGGTAAGGAAGATCCCCTGGAGAAAGGAATGCCTACCAACTCCAGTATTCTTGCCTGGGAAACCCCATGGACAGGGGAACCAGTCAGGCTGCTGTCCATAGGGTCACAAAGGGCCAGACACGACTGAGCAACTAACACTTTGGGATGATCTAGTAGCACGCACCCTCATTGTAGGTATATACAAATCTGATCTGACCTTCTAATTGGATTCTGATTGTTTGTAGGACAAAACAAAATATCAGCATGGCTTTAAGAGACTTACACCTGCCTGCTTTTCCAGCCCCTTCTTCTCTCTGGTACATCTCCTGAGCTCCAGCTGTACTGAGCCACTAGTTTCCAAAATCTGTTGTATCAGATGATCACAGCTGTGATTTTCAGCAGTGCCTACTCCAACTTCAGAGGGAGGCTGTAATGTTTTACTATTAATCTGCATTATCTGACAACCAGCTTATACTGACCGTGAAAGTCTCCCTTTGCTTATTTCTTTTGGTTAGTTTTATTTTAGTAAAGAGAATCCCTTATTCAAAGAAGATGTATTATGTCTCAGAAATCAAGCAAGTGTTATTTATTTATTGACAGTGACTTCTTGAATTTTTAATTCATTTATTTTTGGCTGCGTGGGTCTTAGTGGCAGCATGCAGACTCTTCACTGCTGCATGTGGGATCTTTCCTTGCAGCATGAAGGCTCTTCATTTTGGCGCATGGGCTCCAGAGTGCGCACACTCAGGAGTTGTGGCGTGCTGGCTTAGTTGCCCCATTGCATGTGGGATCTTAATTCCCTGACCAGGGATCGAATTCACATTCCCTATGTTGGAAGGCGGATTCTTAAGCACTGGACCACCAAGGAAGTCCCTGACACTGACTTCTTGAGGCCTAAATGCCCTTCCAGCCTTTTCCCCAAGCCAGGTTGACTGTTGCAGGAATGCCTGGCTCAGAGCAGCACTTCTCAAGAGCACCCACTCTCACTCCAGCTGGGCTTTGGGTCACCAAATCCATGTTTGCAGTGAACCTGGGATGCCTGAAATTAAGATGCATCCTCATGTCTGGTGCTCTCTAAGGCATCAGCAGGTCGATCCCCCAGGAGCCTGCAGGTCTGCACATGATGCTGGCCTGGTAGTGGCTTTCGAGGAAGGCTTCATAAGCTTGAGAAGTAGGGGTGTCATTCATGTTACTGAGAATCTCATTCTAACTGAGAATGGCTTTGGGGGCTGCTAACCAGAAGGGAAAAAGTGCCAAATTTCATATCTCCACTGAGTTAGAATTTAGTCATTCAGCTGCTCTGTTCTCTGGTAATCTCCTTGCGGAATTTAAACTCCATGGAACAAGATCTGTGCTATTTCACTGTAGCTCACAGAGGGGTTCTGCAGCGTCACCAGAGAAAGGAAGAGAGATTGTGGCCAAGACGAGAAGGAGCACGTGGGGTGGGGGTGGGGGACAGCTCCTAGGACAGAACAATCCAGGTCCAGCTAAATAAAATTCTCCAAGAGTCTTAAACTGTCCAACGGTCAGCTGAGAACAAAAGTAGCAAAACAAAATTGGGTTAAACTTCAAGGTTAACCAGGTGAAAAGAAAGCACATATGTAAGACAATATTAAGTCAACTGGCAAGTTTTACAGGAACAAGGTAGTGGTTGGGAAACATTATACCAAGCCCAAGGGTGGGGCTAAAGTCAGGCACCCTGGTGGGTTACTGGGGAGGCCACTTCTCTGGCCTGATGGGAGACCAAGAGCTGAAGGGCGGTGGCAACTGCAATTGGCTTCACAATCCAAATTGTTTTCTAAAATATCCCCGTTTCCTTCCAACTTCGTGTGAAATTACACCTAAGTATGGCAACAAACACCAGGATTGCAGTACTAGAGCAAACCTCAGAGGTCCTAACTGTGACTTTCTCTACTTTTGGACAGCGTAAGCTAGAGAGGCTGAGAGAGTTAACCAAGGCCATATGTCTGTGAGCAGCAGATTCATAAGAGCTGAGCCCAACCAGGCCTGAACCCCAGGCCTGGTTCAGTGCTTTTACTAGCACCCAGTCTGATTCCTAATGTCTGGCCTCTGGGAGTTCTTATTTTCCAACAGCACCATGTTTTATGTGTGATTTTGTTATAAATTGTATTTATTGCTAATAGCAGCAGTATTAGAAACTCTTCTGGTGGTAAGAACTGCCTCCCTTGATTTTATCTTGCAGGTTGGACACTGACCAAAAGAGATTAAAATGAGTTTTCCATTTTCTCTTTTGATTAAAGGAGATTCCTAATGCAATCTTATTTCCTGAAGCTGCCACTGGGGGGTGGTGGGCAGCACTCAGGATATTTATACAATGGCAACAAGAAAATGGTTTTCTCATACTCAAAATTAAGAAGTTTCCTGAAGAGCTCAGGAGCTAAAACTGGCCCATATGGAGAAGCAGTGATGCTGTAAAACAGAGTAGATTTGCGAGCTAAAAGGATACACTCTGGGGACTTCCCTGGCGGTCCAGTGGTTAAGAATATGCTTTACAGTGCAGGGGACATGGGTTTGATCCCTGGACAGGAAACTAAGATCCCACACGTGCCGTGGGGCAACTAAGCCCATGTACCACAACTAGAGAGTGTTCACTGGAATGAGAGATTTCACATGATGCAACTAAGACCCAGTGCGGCCAAATAAGTAATAAATAAACAAACAAAAACTTAATGATTTTTTTTTTAAAGTATACACTCTGCGAAGAAGTTCCTGGAAGAGGAGTCAGTGAGGGAAGACTTGGTGTGGAAGATGGGACATGTGTTAGTCTTGGGATGGAATGGGACAGATTTATGAATGGGGGCCTCTATGCCAGGGGGAGGAAATGCCAAGAGTCAGGGTAGAGACAAAGGAATAAGCAGAACAACTTCATGAAGAGTCAACTGGGCTGGGATGGAAGAGGATATGGGGTGGCAGGAAAGGAGGCTGGATAATAGAGTTCCTAGTAACCCAACAAGAGGATTGTAAATGTGCCACCATGGGAAATGGGGAGCCCATAGAGAGTCTGAGCAAAGAAGTGACATGAATGAAGTTCTAAGAGATAACTGGCTTGTCTGGCATTGCAAGACAAGTTGGAGGACACTTAGACTAGAATTGGGAAAACTAGCCATTACAACTATATTGGGACTTCCCTGGTGGCTCAGACAGTAAAGTGTCTGCCTACAATGCGAGGGACCCGGTTTCAATCCCTGGTTGGGAAAGATCACCTGGAGAAGGAAATGGCAACCCACTCCAGTATTCTTGCCTGGAAAACCCCATGGACGGAGGAGCCTGGTGGGCTACAGTCCATGGGGTTGCAAAGAGTCGGACACGACTGAGCAACTTCACTTTCACTTTCACAACTATATTGTAAGATATGAGTAAGCAATGTCAAGAGCCAGGGTGTACCAGTTCAAGTGGAAAGGAAGCTACAAGTGTGGTAGACATTTGAAAGGGAAATATTGACCACATGCCATCTCCTCATATTGGCCTAAGTAGTCCTTGTTCATTCCTCAAAGTGTTAAAACATCAAATAGCTTTGCTGATGAAATATTGTGTCATGTAAATGTCTATATATCAATATTTGTAGGTTTCTCATGATTTACTTAATTTTCCAAATATTTAATTGCTTCAGATAAGGGTTAAAACATTAGATGCACTTTGTAGGGTGGAATTATTCAGAATAGTTTATGGTTTTCAAAAAACATCTCAAAAAACCTTTGAAATCTTTCAATGCTCTGAATTTCACAACACATGGTATGTTATTCAGACTCTTTCAGATTACAAGAAAGAGTCATACCTAAATTATAAATGATGAAGGTTTGAGGTTGGCATTTACAGGGAAGTAAGGAAGTGGGCCAAGTGCTCAGCAGGTCCATAATCATTGTGGCTCCCACAAACTGGTCCAAGACTTTCACAGTGGGATGCACAGTAGGTCTAGATTGAATCTAGGGAAGCCATAAATCAGGTTGGCACGATTCAGGATATTGTAGTGGCTCTTGTGACCTGTCTTCTCTGTGAGCATCTCTTATGCTCCCCAAGAGCATCATGTCAACCATCATCACTATCCAAATGTGGAGCTGTTTTGCATCAGAATCGTCCCACACTGGATGGCCCTTGACCGGGGCTCCCTTCCTGCTGTAATCAGCTAGAATAGGGTAGCTGTCTCTAATCACAAATGACATACCACAGCCATTCAGGCAGAAAGAAAAGCCTGGGGTCGCTTTCCTCAGCAGGGGTCCATAACAGACCCTCAAAGCTCCCCATCTGTTTAGATGAGGTAGACAATGATGCAGATGTGTGTTTGGAGGCAAAAGGAGAAATTCTCTCTTTATCAGAGAGTCATATAATAGCCTTCTGAATTTCTAAACTTAGACAACTTTCAAATGGAAAGGGTTTGTACATATTTCAGATAATCGCTAACTTCTGTTTACATTAAAAATTTCTCTCCTTTTTCACTGATGAGACAGGAAATACAGTTAGACATAGCACATTGGAGAATGTGAGAATTTTCCATATTTTATTGTGTATTTTATTGGAAATGAGATATCAGAGAAGGTTGGCTGCTGTTTTTCCCCTGGAGTCCAGAATTTGTCTAAACTACTTTGCCCCAGGTTATTATCAGTGATTAGCCAGTGACTATCTGGTGAGTACCTACTTTATTCATTAGCTCTGAGATGACATATTATGATTTCATCTCATCTACTACCTATTGGAGTGGTTCCTGGAATGTTCAGGGTTGAGAAGGATTCTAGGTTTTTATCTGTTTTCAAAAGGAAAGAAAGCCAACACTGATTAACGACAGTAAAGGAGGGAGGAAAAGGAACATAGGCATGATATTCACCATTATACCATCATCACACCTTCACATTATTCTCAATAATGTGCCAGTTCTTTACCCACATCCCAGTTTGCTGCTCCTGAAACTTGGTGATTTCACCAATGCCTGATTTTTTTCGCTTCTTCACTTCCACTCCAATGTTTGTTATCAACAAGGCCTTCCTGAAATTTCTCTCTCCCTTTTCATTCCTCCAGACATAACCTTGATCCAGTTGGCTTTGAAGGCTTTCAAAGCTGTTTTCATTAAGATAGGAGTGATATAGTTTTGGAGATATCAATTAGGTGCCCAGAAAGTGTCCACACTGACAGACCCTTGGGGATCTAAGATTTAGTTTTCCCTTAGCCTTCTAGGTCTAAAAACTCAATTGTGTCAGGGCCCCAGATTGGACCCAGAGGGAAATGGTTTATATGAATCAGTCATAGGAGACTGACAGATAAGCAATTATACAGAAAAAATGTATTGGCCTTATAGAAAATTGTAAAGTTCTATGATCTGTGCATTTGTTCCTGGTGAGAAATCTCCATGCAAGTCAAGACATGATCAGAAGCGGGTTTGGTGAACATGAAAGCAAGGTCGGGCACTAGCTGTGGGGTCTAAAAGGAACAAAGCCACAGCAACCCACCTCCTCGTGGGGATGCCTCATCACCATTTCCCCAGGACAGTCTGGGTAAGTGCTGCCAAGCGCCACTCTTTCCTGGTCTTCATGGTGTGGCTGAGCCTTTGTCAACATGCTCTGTAACAATATCGCTGTTGTTAACTACTGTCTAAGTTGCTCCATTCAATTCGTCCCAGACAACCTGCCTTTTAAATACAGAGGATTGATTTTGTTAGCGGACCCCTCTAAGTTTAGGGGGTGTTCCTCACTTTCATCACCTACTAGCCCATTCCCTAGCTATTTAGGAGCTTCACTGTCTCCTGATTTCTAACAAATTCTTTTGCCTAAAAGACCTTTCATTATCCACAACACCTCACATTTGATGAGCCCGAGTTGACAAAGCCCTTCCACAGGCAGTGTCTCCCAGAGTCCTCATCTGCTTGGGCAGAAGGTAAAGCGTGGGTTTGCACGTGAGGGAGAGGAGGCTAACAGAAAACTCCAGCAAGTTCCTGCAGGGCCCCCACCCCAGCGCCAGGTTGGGGACCAGCAAGGCTGACTTGGGGCAGGCCCATGTTTTCTCTGCTGCTCACCATCTCCTGCTCTTTTTTCTATTAAAAAAAGCTCATAAACGTTCCAAATCCCTGCCCTTGGGGATAGAGTGAGGCTCCTAAGGATGGGTTTTCAGGCCCCCACTCTGCATCTGGTGTCTGACTTCCTGCTCCCGGCTCCACAGACTTTTCTTTCTGCCCAGTCACGTGGTTCCTGTTCCCCTTTCCACTTGCCCCCACTCTCCAGCCCCTGCTTTGGCTGCTGCTGAGCAGACAGAAAACAAGTTCAGAGAGTGTTTCTGGGTCCCCTAGGCGTGCCCTTCCCCAAGTTACCCAGGGTATCAGTTTGGCAGGTCACCTTCTGCTGGCACTGGACTCCAGGATCTGGAGCGGGTGAGGCTGGGGGAGGGAGCACGGGCTGAGAATGGGGAATTTTCAATGCATGTTTGATTCTTGTCCGCATTCAGGGCTCCTCATTAAAGCCACAGACGTGGCGCGGAGGACCTGCTCTTCATTTCAGAGTTGGCAACGCCTGAAGCCCCATTAGCGGTAATATGCACCAGCAGGATCCAGGGAGAGGAAGAAGGCTGAAAGGACTAGAGTTTCTGGCCCAATTTTTAAAGAAAAGAAGAGAATTAGAGACCCATAAAACTCAGAAGCACTCTTTTCCCCTGGGCTCATTCACATGGAAATGCAAGTCCGCTTATGGCGGACAGGGCAGTGATGGCGCAGGAGCAGGGGTCTCCGTGACCCTCCAGGTCCTTCACGGCCGCCCCATGTGCCAGTGGGACGCCCCTCTTGAGCCACCAGTGCCAAATGGAAAGACGTTAACGTCACATCTTTGGGCACTTGGCAGGAAACACCATGAGTGTTCCAATTATTAAACTAATAAGCACTCAAGACCCCAAACAGCCCTTCGTGGTGCACGTACACCCCAGCGTTGGGTGCTGGGAAAACTCCTCATCAAGCACAAGGCTCTTTGGTTGCTGTGCTGACGATATGGAGCAGAAAAAGGACAGCGGTCACGACATTGGCAGTGGCTGTCTAAAGTTCCTCTGAGGGCTGCACTGGATCTGAGGCTCAGGCCCGGTGGGGGTCAGGGTTCATGTGGGGAAAGGAAACGGAGAATCCCATTCCTTGAAACTTAAGGACACAGGTACTAACATAAGATCTATGTTTTGCAGCCTGTTCTCTTGCTGACAGATGTAGAGAGCAGCACCGCCCTTGCTGTAGTCACCGCTGCTTCTTAACCTCTAAGAATGCCGCTTTGAGCACAGCACTGCGGATGGCAGAAAAGCCAGTCTTGATTCCAGTGGCCCAACCCAAAACTTTGGTTACTGATTCTCAGCCCATCTTCATAGCCACTCAGGGAGGCATGCAAGGTAGTGTTTATCTGCCCATTTTTGCTGTTCAGTCTCTCGGTCTTGTCAGGCTCTTCGCGACCCTGTGGACTGCAGCATGCCAGGCTTCCCTGTCCTTCACCATCTCCTGGAGCTTGCTCAAACTCAATGAGGAAATTGAATCTCTGTGTGCAAATGATCTGTTTGTGATCTGCAAGATGAAGACTCAAACCCAGACCTTCTGTGTAACTTCAGTATTTTCAGTATTTTTTCCAGGAATCTACCTTCTAGAAAGATCTCAAGCTAACCTGTGAAATGAGGATTGGGAAGAGTCATCAGATTTGGGACCGTGAATCATTCTGTGTGAGGACAAGTCTCATGACATGGACTTCCTGAAGATCCACCAATGGCCAGACTCTCTTTAAGAGGCCTGAGCTGACTCGTTTCAAGGAGCAGCCTAACATTAATATCATCAAGAAAGATCTATTGTGCCCTTCAGTTTACGGAGTTGACTTCCTGTACTTAACTTCACGTTCTGCTTTCTGGCTGGCTTCTGGGTTTTACATTCCTCTTGTCGAGCACTAGCTCTTCCTTCTATGACTGCTGATCTTTTCCTTTTCTGTCCTTGGGTTTATTGCCCTGTTTCCTGCCTTCTTCAGTGTGCTATTTGAGGATGCCTGTTGTCAGAGACTAGAAAATTTGTGTCCATTGGAGGAAGGAAAATAGAGAAAGCCCTTCAATGAAACTGAAAATGTGGGACAACAAGCTGCAAACACACATTAGGACATCTTAAGCATCACGGATTGTGTGTCTGGAGTGCACATATCCATCACGTGCTGTAGAGTGAGGTCAGCCTTCCAGAGTTCTGCTTAGGGAACTGAGGGGTTTGAAAGAGATTGTCTCATTGTTCAAGTGAGAGATGCTTTCCCCAACATGACACAACTAGTGAGTGGCAAAATAAAGGTTCATATGGACCTGCGTGATTCTCTCCCCCAGCCCGTGCCCGCCCCATAATTTGTAGGATTGAAGGATTGGAAGGAATCTCCATCACCTTTTTAGAAGAGAAAATAACTCATACGAGCCTACAATGCTTTCTTATGGTTTTCCTGTAAGTTCTAAGGGTGGGATAAAAGATCTTGCCAAAAAGTAAGAACTGAGGGAACGATTTTTTTTTTTTTTTTTTTTTTTGCCAGTGATGGGTCTTAGTTGTAGCACTTGGGACCTAGTTCTCTGACCAGGGATTGAACCCAGGCCCCCTGCATTAGGAACTCGAAGTCTTAGCCACTGGTCTACCAGGGAGGTCCTGAGGGAAGGATCTTAAAGAAAGAGATCAACCTGTCCTCTTTTAGACTCTTGGACTTTCCATCCATCCCTTTAAGGAATGAGTAGGAAGTTGGCAATGTGATTATATTATCCTCAATGCATAGGCACTAACTCACCTGGAGCCAAGAATTGGAGATTTTCCAGGTGAGATGCCTCAGGTGGAAGCTTTTTTGCAATCTTAAATTTGAATCCTAGATTACAAAATGTTGTTGTTCAGTCATTCAGTCATGTCTGACTCTTTACAACCCCATGGACTGCAACACACCAGGCTTCACAAACCGCTTCCATAAAGCACTTCTCTATAAAGAAAAGCTTACTGTGAATCCTTGTGTCTTTGTTCACATCCGTAGCTTGAAGGACTTGCCTGCTTTTGTTTTCCCTGACAGTGACCTTATTTTCTGATTTCAAACCTGAGATTCCAAGTCTAGCAAAGACTTGCTTTATATTGTGAGTTACATTATTCAGAAAATATTATAAAGGTGTAAAAACCAAAGTGCATTTAATCAATGTACTTAGCTAAACATAGATATGAAAAAGAACAAAAATACGTGAAACCAAGACTGTTCCCATTCATGTTTTTCATGGGGAGTTTTTTTAAAATGATATTAAGTTTATTAACATTTTTAGATATATTTGGTTACATTTTTTACTTTTATTTTATTTTAAATATTTAATTATTCCATGTGGACCAAAACCCTCTATTGAATTTGTTACAATATTGCTTCTGTTTCATGTTTTTGGTTTTTTGTTCTCAAGGCTTGTGGAATCTTAGCTTCTCCACTAGGGATCAAACCTACACCACCTGCATTGGAAGGCAAAGTCTTAACCACTGGACTACCAGGGAAATCCGACCATTACTTTCTTTTTAAAGTAACTCTTTTGTATTATAAAGCTCAGTAAATGTTATTTGTAGAATATTTAGAAAATGCAGATAGGCAAAAACCATAAAATTTTTAAACGTATAATCTCAGTTCTTAAAGATAACCTGTGTTACTTTATTCTACACCTACACACATACTATGTAAGCACATGTACACATGCGTACACACACACACATCACTGGATTACACTGTACAAACAGCCTATAATTTTTCCCATTTAATATTCCAATAAATATTCACCTACAACATTATTTCCACGAGTGATTTCTATCCCTTTTTATGTCGTTCAGTTGCTCAGTTGTGTCTGACTCTTTGCAACCCCATGGACTTCAGCACACCAGGCTTCCCTGTCCTACACTATCTCCCAGAGTTCGTTCAGACTCATGTCCATTGAGTTGGTGGTGCCATCCAACCATTTCATCTTCTGCTGTGCCCCTTCTCCTGCCCTCAATCTTTCCCAATCATCTCATATTGCTTGGCTATTTTAAAGCTACAGTAAATATCTTTGGAATGAATCAATCATTCCAGAGGTCTCTCAAATTATGAAGCAGTGTTTTCCTAAAATGTTTTACTCCTAACACATCCATGTTCAGTAGTAGAGAAAGTATAAAAATTGCTAAAAGTTTGCAAATCATCAGGCTAAGAATAATTTAGAGGTTATAGTAAGCCAGATTGCTAGAAATTCAACTTAAATCACAAATGGCAACACGATCCACATAGTATCTCTTCTTTCTTTTTTTTCTTTTTGGCCACACCCTGTGACTTTTGGGATCTTAGTTCCCGAGCTAGGGATTAAACCTGAGTCCTCAGCAGCTGAAGGCTTGAAGTCCTAACCATTGGACTGCCAGGGAATTCCCAGTAGTACCTCTTCAGGTACTTTTTTTTTTACACAATTCTTTAAAACTTTTTTTATTGAAATATAGTTGATTTACAATGCTGTGTTAGTTTCATGAGTACAGTAAGGTGATTCATATATAAAGATATGGGCTTCCCTGGTGGCTCAGGGGGTAAAGAATCTGCCTGCATTGGAGGAGACCTGGGTTCTATCCCTGGGTTGAAAAAAATCCCCTGGAGAAGGGAATAGGCTACCCACTCCAGTATTCTGGCCTGGAGAATTCCATGAACTGTATAGTCCATGGGGTCATAAAGAGTCGGAAACAACTAAGTGACTTGCATATATTCTGTCCTATTCTTTTTTTACATTCTCTTCCTTATAGCTTGTTACAAGATATTGAGTAGAGTTCCCTGGGTTACATAGTATGTCCTCGTTGGTTATGTTTTATACATAGACGTGTGTATGTTTTCATCACCAAGCTCTTAGTGGTGAGGGAGGAGGCAATGTGGTATTGCAAGAAGGAAATTGCTTTTCTAGGACTGGCGCCACATCACACACAATCAGCACCGTCCTATCCCCTTAACTCCCCAAGGGGCTGTTCTTGCATTTATTTGTACCTTCTATGTTGACCTTCACTAGAGAATAAAAATTAGAGAGAGGTGAGGAGTTGCACATGATTTGTCCTGGGTTCTGTGACCCACATCTTCCATCCTGTCCTCATTCATCATGGCTGGTCACAGCGCATTGTTAATAAGTAGAGAGAGGAGGGTTGGTGAAGACATGAGAGAGAAGATTTCAGCACAATCCCTGGAAGACTGGTGTGGGCTGTCCTGCACATACGTCAGCAGAGACACATTCCCTTTGTTACTTGAGACCAGATTAACGCTGTTGGTTTCTGTGTCATTCATCAGTTTCAACATCATGAGCATAATAACTTCCTCAAGAGGCACACATCATAGTCCAAGTACCACAAAGCTTTCTTTAGCCTGTGAGGCAATGATGACTTACTCCTAGTAATGTACATCGTGGATGGCCACAAGGTTTATAAAAATGTCCTCAAATTTCCTACTCTAAGCATCTGACCTTAAGAAAACAAACACCTCCCACCACCAAACCTAGCTCATCAATTTCTCATCCCAATTTAAATGTATACATTTATAAAAAATGACTACTTCCACATTAGCTAGCTTGGGCTACTTTAGAGCAATTTTGGTTTTCTACTACAACCTCTTTCCTTCTTAAGATGCCTTGCTAAATGATCCTGTTTTAGATGCCTGATTTTGGCTGCTGGTGAGATGTACTAAGTGATGGACTCAGCATCTCTCTTTTCTACTTGCAGGTCTGGACAGCAGCCCTCCTCCACTCCGTGACCTTCTTGGATATGGCGCCTGCATTCCATTCCCAGCACAGGGCTGGCGCCAAGGACAGGAGTCCTTTGCAAAGCACTGTTTCCCAAAGTTCCTGATGCCTTTGTTCTGAGATAAAGTAAGCCTGTGCTCCATCCCCTCTGCCAAGCTTCTGCTTATCACTAGGCAAGATAAATATCATTGGAATGTTTCAGTGTGCTATTAACCAAATTCCAATGCAATCCCAATCACTTGATTAAGTGTTTTGAGGACTCACTAGTCCTGGCATTGACAAGTCCTTGTAGGAGATCAACAATGTCAATGGGAATAAATATTAGCTTGCCCTTTCACAGTGAACATGTCAAGCTGACCTACAAGGATGTAAGCACCCCAAGGGCTGCAATTTCTGTTTGTTCTCCAATATATCCCCTAATACACCTGGAATGCTACCAGAACAGTACCCTGAAATAGTGCCCGCGACATAGTTGGTGCTTAATAAATGACTTTTAAAAAATTACATTAAAGTTTCTTTACAGTGAAAAATCTGTTCTTGATCTTCATATAAATGCAATCACTTAGTATGAGCTCTTTTACATGTGTCAGAGTTTTAAATTCAACATCTTTAGAGATTTATCCATGTTTGCATACATTAGTAGTTTGTTCCTTTTTGTGGCTGTGTAGTATTCCACACATAGATATTCCACAGTGTATTTATCCATTCTTTTGTTGATGGATATTTGGTTGTTTCCAGTTTGGGGATGCTGTGACTAAAGTTTCCATAAACATTCTTGAATGTCTTCTTGTGGATGTATATTGTTATTTCTCTTGGGTAAATATTCAGGGATGAAATGCAGAATTACAAGGTAGGGGTAACTTAATAAGATTGTGCCAAGATAGTAGTAAATATTTATTAAATCCTTTGAAACATATCCAGTTGTCTTTCCAATGTGAAATATCCTTTCCCTTTCTCAATTATCATAAAAATTGCTTTTTCAAGGTTTTGCTGCATAAGGACTTCTCTGATTGTTGCATTATGTCTTCAGTAAGGTGAATGTTTTGTTGTCGTTTAGACGCTAAGTCATGTCTGACTCTGTGACCCCATGGACTGTAGCCTGCTAAGCTCCTCTGTCCATGGGATTTCCCAGGCAAGAATACTAAAGCGGGTTGCCATTTCCTACTCCAGGGGATCTTCCCGATTCAGGGATCAAACCCTTGTCTCCTGTGTCTCCTGCATTGGTGGGTGGATTCTTTACCACTGAGCCACCGGGGAAGTCCAAGTTTAATATTAACCTAAGATTAAAATTAATAGATATTTATTGTATAATATACACTAGTTTTCTTGTATTTTATTGTTTTCTGAGGCTACAGAGATGGAAATCACCCCTTGGCCCCAGGAAGCTCACAGTCTAGTCAAGAAGACAGACAGCTATGATGGGGACAGTGAGGCATACACGTGGTGCTAAGGGGCTAAGAAGAGTAAACACATAACTCAGTCTGAGAGGTCTTTCTGGGACTGGAAGCCTCGACTGGATCCAATAGCTTGTATAAAAAAGAAGAGAGCATTCTAAGGAAAGAAAACTGCAGATATAAAGAGAGATGAAGGGGAGCATGCTTCATTTGGGGGTAGATGGGTCCCCATAGCTGGAGCACTGGGCTTGAATGTGGGTCAGGGAGGCACCAAAGAGACAAAGAGGGCTCAGGAACAGCCAAGACCTGGACACAGAAGACCTCGGACATCCTGTGAAGGCATCTAGACTTTACCTGCAACTCAGTGGGGAACCACTGAATGGTCTTAAGCAGGGATGACATTATAGGATTAATGGCATCTCCTACTTTTCCACAGAAACTGATTTAACTTTTATTCCACTACTTGTTTCGATTTGTCTCTTGCTATTGTGATTTGTCCATGTGCCTCCTCTCCATCTGGCCTGGCAAGGTAATCCTTATGAATGTCTTTGGGATCTCCATGACTCCAAAGCACTTCTCAGCTGGCACGTCCCTGGTGGCTCAGATGGTAAAGAATCTGCCTGCAATGCAGAGTACATGGGTTCGATCCCTGGAGAAGGGATTGGCAACCCACTCCAGTATTCTTGCCTGGAGAATCCCATGGACAGAGGAGCCTGGTGGCCTGCAGTCCATGGAGTCACAAAGAGTTGGACATGACTGAGCCACTAAGCACACACATACTGAAGGCATAAGTGCTCTGTGCATGTTTGATCAACGGGCTTGAGCCATGAGTTCCTAGAGGCTACCCACACCCTTGGGGGCTGCTAGACTGAAGTTTAAGGAGGATGTTCATTTTCCTTGGGGTATAAATCCTATTGAAATGGACCTGAGAGAAAAGTTCTGAACTCTGACATGGAAGGAAGGGAAGGAAAATCACACAAAAACTAAGAATCCTCACGTGTTCCTGTCATAACCTTATCAGCCTCCCACCGGATATCCCACTGAGGTATTTTGGGGCTGTTCTGCGGCAAAAACGTGCTTTTCTGAAGCATTCTGGAATTTCCATCCAGTGAACAGATGGCATTGTTTTCATACAAAGAGCAAAAGAATCTCATGTACTCAAACACTGGGAGCTTGAAAAAATACACAGAGGCTGGGTAGTAATTACAATGGGGAAAGAACATGATATGTCAACAGACAGCTAGCCTCCACACAGCAAGCATCCAGTTGATTCCTTGGCTGGTAATGTGGCCTCTGCAGGCAGTGCCAGGGCTGAGGGTGTGAGTACACTGATGTGGTGCTAACACCACCTCTTGCCAGGCTATGGTCTTACCTACCAACACAGCTGAACTGCTCTCTCAATATATAAATAAAGTTCCTAACATGTGCTTGGCCCTGAGAATCCAGCAGTGAGAAGACAGTCTCTGATCACAGGAGCTGTCAGCATGGAGGTGAGAACAGATGGATGAAAGATCTGCATAGAAATTGAGAATAAGAAGTAGAAACCTCTATCCCAGGCTGGAGAGATCAGGAGAGGTTCCTGGGGGAGGTGACATGTGAACTCACTCTTATGAGCTGACTGGGATGTATGGAGGTCCCAGGAGTGAAGTGGATTCAGGGACAGCATATAAGCAGTACTGCCTGTTTGGATAGGGTAGGGAGTGGCATAAAATGAGGCTACAGATGCAACCTGGGAGATAGAAATATCTGAATACAGGGAAACATCTGAGCAAAACATTACACAAGTTCATGCAAATTACTTGCATAACAAGGTGCACCCTATCAGGAAGCCTGCTTGTAAGGTTGAGAGCCTGGGAATATTTGGTAACAAAACTCTAATGCCAGGATCAACAGGTCTCACAGGGAAGAAGCAGTCATTTATCCATTTAATCTAGACACATGTAGAGAGCCAGTGCGAAGTACCAGGTACTAAAAGTCCACGGTGAGTAGTATATTCCTGACAAAATGACCAGCACTTGCTATTCTGCCCAAGGTGAGGACTCCAGATATAGTTGTCCAATAAATCCTGTTGGGTGAATCAGAGAAGTGAGCAGACAAGTATGATATCAAAGGATTACAATTAAGAGAGAGCAGGAAATTCATCCTGAAAATGTCTGCATGAGTCCAGAGAAGTGAAATACGTAAATGAAGAGACCTCCCGGTGAAGGACAACAGGGCCTCATGGGGATGATGGCCTGTGGAGTGTGTGCTTATTCACAAGGGGGTAGTTGCTACTCAACTCCAGGTGAATTAGAATCGAAGGAAGCTGGAAACTTGTGTTTGTTTGTTTGTTTTTTTAATCCAGTGAAACATTATTGTGCAAATTGGCTGCTCCCACATGCTCAGGGTTCCAGCATAATCAGCCTTGTACCTACATGGAGGTGATGGCATAGAGAGACAGACACTGGTTACCAAGATACGAGGCTTGGATACCTGCCTTTCTGGAGGAACATATCACGGGACACAGAGACCTGCATGATCAGAGTGGAAGACCATAGCCCTCAGTGTCAGGCGCTCCCAGGGCCCCCAGGCTCACGTGCACGTGGTGAGCGCCTGACTTCAGGTCAGTCTCCGGCCTTCTTACCCAGGAGCCACCGGCTGCAGTGCAGCTCCTCCCCCAGAGAGGACCTGTGTAGCCCTTGCTAATTTGCTGGCCACGGGGATCTGTTTGGAGCTGTTTGTTTTACAGAAGGAAACAGAAGATTGCAGTGTGTCAGAATTCTGCTCCTCCTCCTGCACTGCTGCCTCCCCCACCACATTAAAAACTGCTGAACAAACAAAGAAATCAGAGATGATTATACGCTGCTGGAAACCCGCGTGCTTCCGCCTGGCCACATCCCCCTGCCAAGCTGTTATGTAAGCCATCAGGACTGGAACCAAGCAGAGTTGCCATTGACAGCCCGTCCATGACCTGCATCACCCACAGCTCTCTGCAGATCCCGTCTCACCTGGCGGGAACCTGCCCTGGGGAAGGGAGGGCCAGGGCACAAACAGACAGGCTGCTTGTTTTTATGCTTGTTTTGGGGTTTCCCTCTCTCCCTTCCCAGCCAGTTCAGAGGTATGGGTGGGTCAGGATTAGGAGTTTACTTTGGCTAGCTTCCCAGTGACTAACACATTTTATACTGGCAAACTCCATCTGATAATCTGGGGGAGTTGAGTGTTTTTCACCCTCTGAAGTGAATAGTCATTTTGGATGTTTAGAGACCAGAGTTGAACAAGTAACTCCTGGAGCCCGGGGTGACCTCTAGGCCAGACCACACTGCTCTGATGACCAATACTTATTTCTATTTAGGGATTCTGGGCATGTTTCCCAGTCCTAAACCACCTAAATGGACTTAGAAGAGCTTTTCCTTTGATGTGTCAATGATTTGAGTAAATGAGCTAAATTCTCAGGCTTTTCTTTTTTTTTTCTTCTGCATCACAGGGTTCGGAATACTTAATGGCTCCTACAGCAAGTGCACTAAGGGTTTTACTATGACTTTCTGGCCAGGTTATAATTATGTCTGAAGTGAGCCCCCATCTATTTACAGTTGACGATATATATTCAGGATATATATGGCCAGATCTTATAGCTGATACAGATACCTCTTCCCATATCTATGCAACACTGGGATTCCATTCCTCTCCCTTTTTCAGCCTTAACTGACCTTACCCCACATGAGAGGTTTAGATCTCAAGTAGAAGGTCCTGAATGCTGGAGTCAGATAAAACCTGTGTTGGAGACACCGCTTGGTCATTCAGAGTCTCTGTGACCTTGTGCTATAGCCTCAACTTTGCTAAGTCCCTGGATCTGCTGGTTCCCTTTAGTTTTCCTACATCACTTTAGAAAGATGCAGGCTTCCAAGGGTCAGTCCTGGCTTTGGAGAATGACTGACCATGTCCACCTCTCACCTGTCCCATCACGGCGGGTGAGCAGGTCCAGCACGGTGAACCCTTCATCGGCTGATGAGACTGCCCTAGGAGTGAGGAGCTGGACTGAAATCTTAGGCTCAGTCCCCACTCCTGGCCCTCATCTTCTTTCCTATTAACCTTGGAGGGAGCGCCTCACAAGCCAAGGGGCTGGGGTGGTTGGTCAACTCTCTCTAACTCTTGGTGACTTTAGGTGCCAGCTCTTATAGCTGATACAGATACCTCCTCCCAGCAAATTTTTATTCCTTGCACTTAAAAAAAAGTGCATTTTAAAAAAAGCTCATACCAAAGAAGAAATTGCCCTTTCTAGATCTCAGTTCATAGGAGGGCTAGTCAGTAAGCCCCTGAATTCTAATAAGAGAGAGGATTTATGCAGGGGGCGGGGTTGGGTACCACATAAATGTTATGGCAGGGAGAGAGAGCCAACTTAATATACTGAGAACTAATTTTATTAAGTGAAACTATTTTGTACAGAGTAACAGCAGTCAACTGCCCTCCCATTGTCTGAATGTAAATAGGGGAACCAAATTCAGATCCTAACCTTCTTACAGGGAAGCTTTGCTTCCCACTCTGCTTTAAGATGACCTTTGGCTGGAAAACAAAAGGTGGGTCTGAATTCAGTAAAGCTTGAGTTCTTTTGTTTGACTCAACTCTTGCAGTTCAGAGAAAATAAAAATCCTTATTTCCGGAATCCAGTAGCTTCTTTAATTGAGTTCATCCAGCCTCTGATGGTTTTCTGGATAATAATTAAACTCATGTTGACCAACCTCCTTACGTTGTTATCTTAAAAAAAGAGAGAAGTGGTGTGGTTTGGATGGGGCCGTGGGAAGCAAGCCTTTCTGAACATCTTTCTCCCTCTGTCCAGACTCTGGCTTTCTGCCTGGCTGCATAAACATCAGGAAGCCTCCCTCCTCGGACCCTTCAGATCTCCACCTGGAGAAAGCGGGTAAGGGTTATAAGAAGTTGAGGAATCTTGATTGAGAAAGTTGGTTTCTT
Organism: Kobus ellipsiprymnus; assembly: GCA_006410655.1. NCBI lineage: Eukaryota > Metazoa > Chordata > Mammalia > Artiodactyla > Bovidae > Kobus > Kobus ellipsiprymnus. Next base: position 20,104 of record SJYR01003795.1, read on the forward strand.
CATAAAACATGCTCTCCTTAATCTGGCTGGGGCAGGGTAGATGACAGAGAAGAGCAGCCCAGTGAAAGTATTGAGCCGGCATCAACCATGCCCCCCAGATGGGCACAACTAGAATGGGGTGTTTAGCACCAGGGACGGAGAAGGCAATGGCACCCCACTCCAGTACTCTTGCCTGGGAAATCCCATGGACGGAGGAGTCTGGTAGGCTGCAGTCCATGGGGTAGCTATGAGTCGGACATGACTGAGCGACTTCACTTTCACCTTTCACTTTCCTGCATTGGAGAAGGAAATGGCAACCCACTCCAGTGTTCTTGCCTGGAGAATCCCAGGGAGGGGGGAGCCTGATAGGCTGCCGTCTGTGGGGTCGCACAGAGTTGGACATGACTGAAGCGACTTAGCATCAGCAGCAGCAGCACCAAGGAACACTTCACGTGCCTGCCAGTTTGAATTCACGAGATCAGTTCTTTGGAAGACTTCTCTCCAACCCCAGGCAGTTTGACTAGCTCTTAAGAGATGGATAGAGGGGCCTGGGTAGCAACATTCAGTTCCAATGACCTCAATTCCCAAAGATACAGATAATGAAGTAAAACAGCATGTGACATATTTTATTTTGTCAATCATGCTTTGTCTACAAAAGAAAGAGCAATGGGAATCACTGAAATATATATATATAAGTGTTAGTTGCTCAGTCGTGTCCAGCTCTTTGTGAGTCCATGGACTGCAGCTTTCCAGGCTCCTCTGTCCATGGAATTCTCCAGTCAAGAACACTGGAGTGGGTTTCCATTCCCTTCTCAGGGATTTTCCCAACCCAGGGATTGAACCCAGGTCTCCTGCATTGCCAGCAGATTCTTTACCATCTGAGCCACCAGGGAAGCTCCCTCCCTCTCTCTCTCTCTAAACACACACACACACACACACACACACACACACACACACACACAGATTTAGAGATACATAAACACTCCAGTGTACAATTTTTGAACTTCTGCTATAAACTTTAATCATTAATAATTACTGCACATTCCTGGTGGCAGTTTTCACATCACAGAGAGTTCTTTTCTGACCTCCTATCTCCCCCCATTGCAGGCCTCCCTGGTGACCCAGTGGTAAAGAATCTCCCCCATCACTTCTTAGAATATTCACTGATTGTTTGCTGCTTTGCTGATGTATGGTCCAGCCGCTCAAGATGGCTGTTCTCTTGCTCTCTGCATTTCCTGTCTGATCAGTGCCTGCTTCACCTATACCCTGTGCATGTGACCGACCTTCCTGTATACTTGTCCCAAACCCCAGCTAGTGATTGTTTTTATTTAAGGGGTGGTGAGGGGCCTGCCCCTCTACCGGTTTCCCTCGTAACTAATAAGCACACCTGGTGTCAATTCCTCCGTAACTGGTAATCTCCCTTTCTTGCCCTCCTTTCCAGGAGCAAAGACTGTCATCTTGTCCTGCCCCTCATTGCTCCAGGACTTGCTTCAGATGCATAAGTTCCCTCATCCATTAAACCATTGATGTCTCTGTTGCTGACTCTGGGCTCTTTCTTCAGTCTTGAAGCTGGGCAAGCACAGGGTTTGTAGGCCTGTGGAAGGCAGCCCAACCGCTATCTTTTATCTGCAAAGGAAAAAGAAAATGTTTTCTGGTTTAAGAACTTGACTATCCACTAGGAAGGAACTCTCATACACCTTGTTTTAAGTTGTTCTCCTCAAAAGTATTTTATTTTATTTTATTTTTTCCTCAAAAGTATTTTAAAACAGCAGTGGAGTGAACTGGTAAAGAGTAGAGATTTTGGAATCAAACAGATGGAATCCCAGTTCTGCCACTTTTAAGCTATTACTTTTTCAAGCCTCACTTTTTTTTTCATCTGAAAAATGGAAATAATGACAGTATCACAAATACAGAGAACATATTAGTGGTTTGTTACTAGTGGGGAGAAGGGAGTGGGAGGGGAAAGCTAGGGATAGGATATTAAGAGGTACAAACTACTTTGTATAAAGTAAATAAGCTATAAGGATATAGTGTATAGCATAGGGAACACAGCCAATATTTTATAACTACAGATGGAATATAATCTTTAAAATTGTGAATCACTATTTTGTACACCTGAAACTTATATAATCTTACAAATCAACTACATTTCAAAAAATGAATGAGATATAAAATAAATAAAAATATATAATACGTGTTCACTTCAGTTCAGTCACTCAGTCATGTCCAGCTCTTTGCAACCCCATGAACCGCAGCACACCAGGCCTCCTTGTCCATCACCATCTGCCAGAGTCCACCCAAACCCATGTCCATTGAGTTGGTGATGCCATCCAACCATATCATCCTCTGTCGTCCCCTTCTCCTCCTGCCCTCAATCTTTCCCAGCATCAGGGTCAATACCAATGAGTCAGCTCTTCGCATCAGGTGGCCAAAGTACTGGAGTTTCAGCTTCAACATCAGTCCTTCCAGTGAACACCCAGGACTAATCTCCTTTAGGATGGACTGGTTGGATCTCCTTGCAGTCCAAGGGACTCTCAAGAGTCTTCTCCAACACCACAGTTCAAAAGCATCAATTCTTTGGTGCTCAGCTTTCTTTATAGTCCAACTCTCACATCCATACATGACCACTGGAAAAACCATAATATGTGTAACTGAGTCATAAAAAAAGAAATAATAGTATCTTCCACACTGATTTGCTCTGAGAATTGAATAAAAATATTTCAAAGCACTTAGTACAGTGCCAGGCACATGATAATAGCCCAGTAATCGTAGCTATCAGTAAACTTAAAAGGTGAGGCCCTTTGGAAAGGCAACTGTGGTCAATAGACTAGTCAATGAGTAATCTAGATCAATTTGGTCAAAAACAGCTTTTCAACAAAGATCTATTTCAAAGATCAGTAGAGAGAAGATAAGTAGTTACAGAAGTGTAAACTAAATTGCCTGAAGAATTCTTTTCAAATTGGAAAGAAAAAGGTCATTAAGGGACTGCTGATGTGAAAACATGTGAGACATTACCCAGTGTCTTTCTCTGCTTTACCATTCCACTCGAAGGATTAAACTATCAGTAAATGCTTAGGGCAGCCAACATCCTCAGCGAAGGTATTCCCTGGGGAGGAATGATGTCTCAGGGCTGATTGGGAATATTATGGAGATCTGGCAATAATGCGTCTCTGGCTCCTACTGGCCACATCCCATCTCACCACATTCCAGTTCTCCAGCCATGTGGAAACTAGTGCAGCGTATCAAACATGCGTGCTCTCCTGCCTTCCCTGCTCTTGCACGCTTGGCTCCTTTTGCCTGGCTATACCTCCCCACCCCTTCACCTGGCTGACATATTCTGCAAAACTCAGCTCAGGTATTGCCTCCTCTGGAAAATCTTCCCCCACCGCTGCTATTGTGGTTACCAGAGGCTTCCAGTCTTGTAGCATTTAATCCACTTCCTCATCTTTATCTCCCACTCTGTTGTAAGTACCATAAGTAACTCCAGTGTAGCATGGTACCTGAGACGAAGTGCTCAAAACATGCTGGCTACAGCCTCTTCTCTGGTAATCTACAAGCCTATGGGCTATGATTCTTCTCTCAAATTCTAAAATGGAAGTATTTAGGGGAGGCCCATGGATTTGGCGGAAGCTGTAGTTTCATATCTGAAGCATAAATGAGAAAACTTGAAAGGTAACTCTGTAAAGAATATCCCTAAAGTCATTGTAGGATTAAATCATAGCAGATCATTTGTGCAATGGTTTCCAAGCCCAAGTGCACGATTCAATATTGGTCTCTGTGAAGTTTTCCCAAGTCAATAAGGATTCTTTTCAAAAAATTGCTACCATGAGGCTGCCCAGTCCTGTGTATGTCCTGAGACAAGGTAGGTGACTTACAGTCCATATCCTCCAGTTCTCCCTGGATGGATGTCTGGTCTACCCCTTCCCCACTTTCCTATAAATGGTGACCATTTTGATTTGCACAGCTGAAGAAACAAAAGCAAAGTAATTTCTTAAAGGTCTCATAGTTACCAAGTTTTAAAATTAGGATCCAGGTCCATCTGTCTGATTCCAGAGCATTTAACTGCGATCTGCTTTAGTCAGTACCTGCTCATGGCAATGGCACCCCACTCCAGTACTCTTGCTTGGCAAATCCCATGGACGGGGGAGCCTGGTGGGGTGCAGTCCAAGGGGTCGCTAAGAGTCGGACACGACTGAGCGACTTCCCTTTCACTTTTCACTTTAATGCATTGGAGAAGGAAATGGCAACCCACTCCCGTGTTCTTGCCTGGAGAATCCCAGGGACGGCGGAGCCTGGTGGGCTGCCGTCTATGGGGTCACACAGAGTCAGTCACGACTGAAGTGACTTAGCAGCAGCAGCAGCAGCATGTCATAGGCTTAGTGCCCAGAAAAATAGAGCCTTCTCATATGGAGCTGAGCTAACAAACTCAAGTCTGTGTCACTATACTTGTAGCCCAGACCAGACTGCACTAGTGCCATTGAATCATTCTGGAAGTATTGCACACCTCCTGACTCTCTTCTCCTCTTCTTTATCCCGTGAATCCTCTGGTACTGGGTAGGAAGACAGCCTTCCAGGGTAGATAAAAAGGACCTTCACATCTCATACTATTATATTTCCTTACCCCATAGCAGGATCCACTCTACTATGGGATTACAGTGGAATTCCTAGTTGTAGGGAGAGTGCCATGGGGCCAATCATTCTACAATAGATTCCAAAATCCCTTTAAACAGTTAACTTGGACAAGAGCTTTGTATGAAGATAAGTAGGTCTTTGGTGGGGTTTGGGACTTTTCTTTAATATATAAGATTATTTGTTATAATTCTGACACCTTCCTGGCGTGAAGTTTAGCCCTATTTGAAACACTAGAGGACACACATAACTTTTAAGTTAAATTTTTGGCATTTTTGTGGTTTATAAGTCAAAGCAGCAAAATTCCTACAGTACAGATTCTCATGCAAAGGGGCCCTGGGCCCATGTGCTAAATATTTTCTGGATGTGACACCAGACAAAGGCCTGGAGCAATGGCCATCGTGTCCTCGGGCTAGAGTGTCTGAGAACAGGTGAGCTGGCTGGCTGTGTGGAGGAAGAGGCAGCCTATTTTGTACTCGGAGAAGACATTGTTATTTCTGTGTCAGAGTAGTCATCTTTACCTACAGCATTCTTTCCCTGCAAAGGGAGCTGACACAGAGGTAAAATATGAGTGATTTGGAAATGACAACCCATAGAGTGATGATGAAACAGACAGGAGCAGAAGGCCGACCCGTACATACCCGCTGGCTTCTGCCTTTTTGGCCCACCTTTTTGGTTTTTGCCTTCTACCTTCTGGGGGCTTCCCTGATAGCTCAGTTGGTAAAGAATCCACTGGCAGTATAGGAGACCATGGTTCAATTCCTGGGTCGAGAAGATCTCCTAGAGAAGGGATAGGCAACCCACTCCAGTATTCTTGGGCTTCCCTTGTGGCTCAGCTGGTAAAGAATCTGCCTGCAATGCAGGAGACCTGGGTTTGATCCATGGGTTGGGAAGATCCCCCGGAGAAGGGAAAAGTTTCCCACTCCAGTATCCTGGCCTGGAGAATTCCATGGACTTATACAGTCCATGGGGTCGCAAAGAGTCAGACACAATGGAGTGACTTTCACTTTTCACTTTCAAGTCAGCTTTGCCATTTCCTTGCTGGGAGATTATTCTGTGGTTTTGGCACAAGACAACAACCTGGGAGAGAAAGCAAAGACTATGGACATGGTTGCCTTTTCTCCGCGAAGCCAGCTAGCGCCTTGTTTTTTTGTGAGCCTGCCACTGTGGGAAAATTGCGAGAGTGTCAAGTTTCCTTCTTTGTCCTGAGCGCACTTCATTTACCAGCGAGCCAAGCTGGGAACAGAGCCGCCTCTCACAGGCCTCGTGAATGACTCCATTTTCTCAGGCAGCTCTGCCCGCCCATGGTCTGACTGTTGTGCCCTCTTGTCTAGGTGCTCCCTGCAGGCCGGCGGTTATGTAACGTCTGTGCAGGGAGCATCGCGTGAGAGCGAGAGGATCAGAGAGACAGAGGAAAAACCCAGAGGGTAACCAAGACCAAAATGTCTTCCTGAGAAGGAAAAAAAAAAGAAGAAAAGACTGTTTGTCAGCTGTTTCCCTAGGCTTCTCTGCCTGAGTGATACACTTTGACATACAAAGCCCTGCGGCTGACTCAAGTGAGCGCTTCTGATTATCTTATATGTAAGATGGGATGTGCTGCACCCTCAGACCCATGCCAGGGCGGCTGCCACCCAGGTCCTCCTGTAAGACTGTGACATGGAACCCTGGCCCCTCTCTCTCATGGTGGAAGGAACGGCCCTACCTCCTTCTTACTCGCCACTTTCTACACCTCCTTCTCTTACTACACCATTGCCCAGTGAGCCTTTCAGTCCTGCTTAGAGGATCATACGCCCCTTCAGACTTTCCTCTGACAACTTCCAGGTGGCCTTGGCTCTCTGTCAGAGTTCCGTGTGGACAGGTACTGGCATTTAATGGCCACAGTGGGGACCCCTATTCCACTATTCTCCCCGTTTCCATCACCTGGATGCCAAGTCCTGGGCCTAAATGTTACTCATTGTCTCTTTGGGTCACATTACCAACAGAGTGGTGACATGAAGGAGGGTGGAATGGGGTGGGTGCTTCTTTCTCTGCCTCCCCCACCATTCCTCTCAAGCTTGATCGACAGAACACCAGCCCAGGGAGAGACTTTCCGCCAAATAAAATAGGATTGCTTGGCTAGGATATTCTATAGACTCTCTACCCTTTTTTGCATAGAGTTTACCCTGCATACTCTGTCCTCCTCTTGCACAGATGAAGTGCATGCATCATAAAACCCTGAAATGTTTGCAGTAAAGAAACCTACCTACAAACCTAGAAATGTTTGCTATAACATTTCCCAAATTTACTTGACTGCTAGTCTATAAAGCTCAGAAGGACAGGGACTTTTCTTGTATTTCTCATGGTTGAATTTGTAGTTCATAGCCCTTCTGTGGGTCTTCAATAAATGTCTTTTAAATTGTAGAAAATCACTTGACCCTTTTTTCCAAGTCATATCCATGAACATCTTGCAGAAATCTAACACGCCCTGGAATGTGCTGTGGTGAATGCTGGTCTAAGACATTCACTGATTCTATTAATTACAAGAAAAGAGGAGAAAAAGAGCGCAGGTAGACCCAAGATCAAGACTTTCTGGTCCTCACCGAAGAATAGGCTGCAGGAGGCTGCTTGGTCCACAGTCCTTTCAATGCATCCGGCTCACCCACAAGCCATTCTAGAGGGAGGGTGCTGTATGTCCCCGTCTTTGCAGATCACCTGGTCCACTCTGACTTGTCCTGCCACCCTGTTTCATTCACCCTGGTTCTGTGAAACTTTGGCTTCGGTAACTGCTTCTCTGTAGGTTTTTCTGACTCTCCTCCTTGTTATAAAAATTCATTAAAACAAAATAAAACCTTTTCTCTATCTTCCTGTCTGGGGCTTTGAAGCCTGAAAAATCTAGATTTGAATCCACCTTCTGCCATTTACTGGATGTGAGGTTTTTAGAAATTTCTTGTATCTATTAGAACTTGTTCTCCTCTATAAGTGAGGATAATAGCACCCATTGTATAGAGTTGTCCTGAGAAGTAAATGTGCATAGAAGGCCTCAGCACAGTCCTGGTATTTAGCCAGTGCCAGGCACATGGCTGCCACTATTCAATTGCTCTCCCCTCTTACCTGCTGCCTCAGTTTGGGCACACTCATGATTCCAGGTGAGCCTCTACTTTCCTCTACTGGTTTGGACCCAGCTGGCAGGAACTCTGGTCCAGATATCCTCTGTCTGTGGGGATGTCTCTCCTCTCTTCCCCTCTGTCCCCTCATTGCCGCTGCCTTCAGCAGCCCCTTAGACTCACCCCTTCATCACTTCTCATGTCTTCACTAGCAGACATAGTCATTCATTAGTACAGTGTATCATAGTTCACAAAATTCTAATACATCATCTCACTTAGTCTTCAATGACCCCTCTTCAGGCTGAGTTATCTTTCTACAGATGAGAAAAAAGTGACTCAGTGACTGATTTGAGGTTTCATGGCAACCAAATGTTGGAGGCTAGATCTGAACACTGGTCTGCCTTCAGATGCAGAGTTCTCCCTCCCTACCTCATTCAGCTGCCACCTGGGTAACTATGAAGCACAATGGGGGTAGGGGGCAGAAGCCTATTCCCCCAGCCCCTACAGGAACTCATCATTAACATTTTTGGATCCACCAGTTGCATGTCGCAGATTTTGGGACCCAAAAGTTCTCAGCCGTCCTTTCCAGGGCAGTGGTGCATGGAATGCCTATGTCCACGTCCAGTAACAGCAAACAAAGATGTTCAGTGAAACAGGCAAAAGAAAATTCTGATTAACCTACTTGAGATTCCAATACGAGTAATGTTATTACATTGTCAGTGAATAAAATGCTTCATATCTTTTAAGAGAACTTGGTTAGTCCTTGCTTTGTTGAGTACATATACTACACCCCCACTCCCTCCAGCGCAACACACAGAGGCATCTTCATGGTGCTAAAGTAAAGAAATGAACAAATGGTGCTCTTCCTTTTTAGGATGGTCTTTATATCACATCCTAAAACTAAATATCTGAAACCTAGTGACAAATCCTTGACCATCTTGGGATCTAGAATGCCTTTGTCACTGTAAGTCAAGGTCCTGTGAAGGAACAAAACATGTCAGGAACAGGAGGCATTCAAAAGGCATGAGCATCCTCTGCCAGCACCCTGGACAGTCCCCCACCTTTCTCCTGATCCCCGAGGTCAGACGCCCTAAAAATGTAAGTGGCAATTAAGAAGAAAGAGACAGGTCTGCTCTCTCTGTAGGAAGAATCATGCACTAGGAAAATAAGGCTCTGTGTTGTTCTCTAGGGCAGTGAACACTATTGGGGAATTGGGATTGTAACATATGACACGGAGAAAGAAATGGTGGTCTCACAGCCCCTGATTGGAGGTACCAGGAATAGCCTATCACCTGTTTCTCTTCCTTCTGGTCCACTTTAATTCCTCTGTCTTTCTCCCAGCCTCCAAAGGGCCCTGAAAAAGTATCTCCAGTGTTATTTTCACAAAGAAGTCTCAACACAAAAACTTGAAAACCCTCTAACTGCCATCTAAGGGCAGATCTAGAATCTCAAATTTCCACCTTTACAGAAAAGGCATCAAATCAGAGTCTCCAAACTCTGGTGATGAAGTGTGTTCCACCCTTATATTTCTGCATGACGAACCACTCTAAAACCTAGTGACTAAGCACAACAACATTTATTTTGCTGAAAAATATGCAATTTGGGAAAGACACGAAGGTAACTTCTGGTCCCCCACCCCCATAGGATCAGAGCTGGAATCCTTGGAAGGCTCACTTACTCACATCTCTGTTACTTGGGTGAGAAGTTGCAAAACTAGAGGCTGAAAGAGCTTGGATTCCTTGGGCATCTCTTTCTGTCTCGGTGTGATAGGTCCACATGGCCTTTCCAGCATGCAGTTTCAGGGCGAGTGGATTCCCGGTTGAATCAGTGTTCCCGAAGTGTAGACTGTCTTCTATAGCCTAATCTCAGAAGCCACTCATTGTCACCTCTGTTACATTATATTTATCTAAGGTGTCACAGGACCCATCCAGGTTTGGAGGAGAGGAGATAAGCCTCGCTTCTGATGGGGGGTGGGGGAGTGGAATGACAAGGTCCTGGAATAGCATGTAAGTTGGGAAATACAGATGCAGCCATTTTTGGAAAGATTAACCCACCACACGGAGTAAGTCAGTGAAGGGAACACTGGTCTGAAGGGCTACTAGTTTCTGAACTGTCAAACACCGTGACAATATACTTTTCTACTGCCTTTCAAAGAAGCTGTAAGAGAATAAAGCAATAAAGTGCCATACAGGCCATCTGTTGTAGAAAGCATCCATTCCCTTCATGTCCTTTTTACCTCTTCAAACCACTGGTGATAAGTACTGAAGCCGGCACCACCATTACTGTCAGTCGGAAAATCAAAGAAAGCTAGGATTTTTTACATCACAGGCAAGAAGGTTGAGAGTGAGCCCAGGCTTGATGGCGGGATGAGGAGAATGAAATTAAATATTGTTCTTGTAACTAGAATAACCAAACGGGAGTTCCTCGTTTTTGTTGAAGGAAGTTTTACTCTGAGGAATCAGGTTCCAGGACATAGATATAAGGAACTGGTTAGCACGTGGAATGAATGAAGACATAAAACAAAGTAGGTCCCAATCCTGCTAGAAGTAAGGTAATAAATTAGTAAAGGTAATGTATTAAGATATAAGGGGCTTCTTAGGTGGCACAGTGGTATAAAGAATCCACCAGCCAAAGCCAAAGACTCTGGTTTGATCCTTGGGTTGGGAAGATCCCCTGGAGAAGGAAATGGCATCCACTCCAGTATCTTGCCTGGGAAATCCCATGGACAGAGGAGCCTGGCAGGCTGCAGTCCATGGGGTCACAAAGAGTCAGACACGACTAAGTGACCGCACAGCAGCAGCATTACGATATAAAGCTCCATGCTGCGGAGTTAAAAAAAAAAAAGAGAGAGTCTCTGAAACTAACACATTGTAAATCAACTATACTCCAATAAATTTTTTTTAATAAGTCTGTTTTCATGAAAAAGAAGGATGGAAAAAAATCCAAAAGAATGTGAGAGCTCTGAAAAGAGAAGATGAGATTTCTCTCTCAGTATGCCCATCCAGCTATGTAAAAATAAAACCAGCTTTTCAGATAATAGAATAAAGATTAATAAGGTAGATAGTCAACAAAGACCCAGTGTGTGGCACAAGGAACTATACTCAATATTATGTAGCACCTATAAGGGAAAAGAATTTTTCAGATTGAAAAGTTATCACTTTCACTAATCTATAATAAACTGGAAGGGGCTCCTTTAAATATAATATTGTGCTATGTGGTATGCTTAGTTGCTCAGTCATGTCTGACTCTTTGTGACGCCATAGACTGTTGCCCACCAGGCTCCTCTATCGATGAAATTCTTCAGGCAAGAACACTGGAATGAGTAGCATTTCCTCCTCCAGGGGATCCTTCCAACCCAGGGATCAAACCCAGGTCTCCCACATTGCCAGTAGATTCTCTACCATCTGAGCCACCAGGGAAGCCCAAGAATACTGGAGTGGGTAGCCTGTCCCTTCTCCAGGTGAGCTTCCTGACCCAGGAATCAAACCAGGATCTCCTGCATCGCAGGCGGATTCTTTACCAGCTGAGCTACCTGGGAAGACCAAATATAATATTAATATTTATTAGTAGTAATACAAACTAAGAGAAAAAAATGAAACAAAAAACAACATAACAAATTACCTCTTGAAATGACCAAGATACTTGGACGATATGCATTCTAATTTCAATTCACCTCAAAGATTGTTTTTCCATTAAATTCTTCAAACTGGAGAATGAGGACTTGGAGGTTCAGTTCAGTTCAGTTCAGTTCAGTAGCTCAGTCATGTCCGACTCTTTGTGACCCATGAACTGCAGCACGCCAGGCCTCCCTGTCCGTCACCAACTCCTGGAGTCTACCCAAACCCATGTCCATTCAGTCGGTGATGCCATCCAACCATCTCATTCTCTGTTGTCCCCTTCTCCTCCTGCCCTCAATCTTTCCCAGCATCAGAGTCTTTTCCAATAAGTCAGCTCTTCACATCATGTGGCCAAAGTATTGGAATTTCAGCTTCAACATCAGTCCTTCCAATGAACACCCAGGACTGGTCTCCTTTAGGATGGACTGTTGGATCTCCTTGCAGTTCAAGGGGCTCTCAAGAGTCTTCTCCAACACCACAGTTCAAAAGCATCAATTCTTTGATGCTCAGCTTTCTTTATAGTTCAACTCTCACACCCATACATGACTACTGGAAAAACCATAGCCTTGACTAGATGGACCTTTGCTGACAAAGTAATATCTCTGCCTTTTAATATGTGGTCTAGGTTGGTCATAAATTTCCTTCCAAGGAGTAAGCGTCTTTTAATTTCTTGGAGGTTATTAATAGCTTATTAAGTGCTACTACTGAGCTGGAGCCCCTTCTAGTTTATTATAGATTAGTGAAAGTGATAAATGTAATGCCTTTTCAATCTGAAAAATTCTTTTCCCTTATAGGTGCTACATAATGTTGAGTACAGTTCCTTGTGCCATACTGTGGGTCTTTGTTGACTATCTATCTTATGCATAGGAGTGTGGATATGTTATGGTGCTTGATTTGTATCACCAAATTATTTATGAACATCAGTATTCTATGGCACAGGTTTAGTCACAGCCAGTCTTACGAACAATGGATTTTAATGTTTTAAAATAAATATATTTCCAGTTTAACAGTTAAAAAAAAAGAATGCAGCACCCTGTTTGATCACTCTGTGGAAGAAGGTCCAGGTGGGCAGCAAAGAGAGCCCATGGTAAAGCAATCAGAGTGGAGATGTCCAGGAGAAGGACAAATATGAGGACTATTTAAGTTATAAACTCATTCAGGTTGGAAATTTGGGGTAGGATGAAATAAAGCATGACCACTAGGATACTAGTACAGGCGACTTGGAAGAAGCAGTGGCACCCATTGGGGCAGTGAACAAAATGAAGGAGAAGCAATTAAAAAGGGGAGGGGAGATGCTGAACTTTCTTTAGGGCACCAAGAAGCTGGATTGACAGTTGGTGGATCCATCTGGCGGCCCACCTTCTGGTAGCCCACCATCTGATAGCCCTTTACAGCCCTAGAGCCTCCTGGAAAGCAGCTAGACCAGTCTTGAAGTTGAAGGTTCCTCATGAGATTTTAAGGAGCTGAGATTGGAGATCCTGAATTTATAGGCCTTTTCTCCTCAAACCGTTTAAAAGCTTTACCTTGAAAAGGAAATTGGACAGAGAAGATGATCTGTAATATACTGGATGGGAGTTCTGTAAACTGAAGAGTCTAGTGGTCCATATAGAGAGTGCCTTCATTAGCAGTTGGATATTTCACATTACCTATTCCTTCTTTTTTTATGTTGTGTTTTTTTAATGTGGACCATTTTTAAAGTCTTTACTGAATTTGTTACAATATTGCTTCAGTTCTATATTTTGGTGTTTTGGCCACTATGTGGGATCTTGGTTCCCTGACCAGGGATTGAACCCACACACCCCACACTGAAAGAAGTCTTAACTGCTGGACCACCAGCGAAGTTACTCCATTCCTTCTTTTACTCAATGAACATTGTCCGATACTTACTCTGCTAGGGGCTGAGACTACAAAGATGAACAAAATTTAGAGAACATACTTAGGAGACTCACAATTAAGTGTTCAGAGATTATTATGACTTCTGTAGCTGACAGTGTAAAACTCTGGTTCAATTTGAAATGCTCTGATGTTTTCCTTCTTTTTCAGTTAGGGTAAAGGATAGTTTAATGTAATTGGTGAATATGTTAGCCTATCCAAGTCTGAAAATGGCAAACTAGATAGTTTGGACCAATTTTCCTATTGAGGATAACCAGAAAAGCCTAAAAAAAATTGAGAGCTGATGAGAGAGAAGAATTACTGGGCCAGTTTGCAGGCCCAGAGTAGGCCCGGGTGTGCTTTAGCTTAAGAGCATTTGGTAGCTCCTGAGGGGTTGGAGAGAAGCTAAGTGGCTGAATTAACAGAACAGATTGCTGTCCAGGGGTGAAAAGTCTCCATGGCAAATCTTGTTACTTTCAGTTGAGATCCTGAAGAAGGAAGGAAGAATTCATAGACAAGCCCTCCCAGGTGCTTCACATTAGAATTTTCCCAGTTGCCTGGCAGAAGCAAATGTAAATCCTCTTTCAAGAAAGAGCAAAGGTCTACTAATAGTTTTGTACACACAATTAGCTGAACATCTTTGTTTTGTATACTCTTTGGTAGTGAGTTGTAGTTCACAATAAAAGGGATTTATACACATTCCTACTTATTTCACACAATATATATGCTAAGCACCTAGCCTCATGCCTGGCACATACTAGAGAAATGAGATTGCTTCCTGTCCCCCATTCCTTTTTTTCTTTCTAGCAGAGAAAAGAGGAAAATGTGAATGTTCCCAAACATCTTACTTCCCAAGTACAGGCACCCTCATTCTCTTTCATTCTCTTACAACAACTTCATCCCCATGGCAACTGCAATCAGAGGTTGGGCCTGTGAAGAAAAGGAGGGATGTGGGCACAGCAGCCTGAACTTGATTACCTCCTTGCATGAAAGGACATCCTTGCTAATGACTAAATTGCTGGAGTCCTCATCTGAAAGTGCCCATTAACGGATAATATGGTCATTTGTTCTATATTTCTTTTCCCTTCCAAAACACCAAAGCAAAACCTTTGTTTAAAGGCTTACCTTTGCTGCAGGTTGCAGTTAATCCTATAATCACTGAATGAATAGCTATCAAGCCAGACATTCTTTGTGCGCCAGAGAAGCAAGAGGCCTGTAGTGGAGGCATTTCTGCAGGGAGATTGCGATGCCTGGGGAGGCTGGGGTTGGGGGGCGGGCGCAGCTGGCTGTGGGCTGCAGAGAACAACTAGCTGCTTGTCTGTTCACCTGCTCCCACTCGGCCGGCCTGTCTCAGCCTGCACCCGCTGGACTGGGTGCTTGCATCCACCCGCTTTCATGCCTCAGCTTGTTAGGAACAGCCATTTGACATGTTTACGACACAAGAAAAGGCTAATGATACTTGGGAACAACAATGAAACTCTAGCAGATGAAAAATCAGACATCTGAAAATCAATGAGGTGCCATGGACCACTTATAGATGACACCTTACCTTCCTTCAAGCCTCATCCCACCACCTCTACCCCAGTATCCAAACCCCTACCCCCAACCAAGTCACTTGAAAAGTACCAGTCTTAGGAAGAGATTGAAAAAAAGAGAGAGATTTCCAGGCCTGGAGGTGAGCAACAAGTTCAAAGGGCCAAATGCTGAAATCACAAAGGGAGGCTTATTTTTAGCTGATGTTGAAATTCTTTCTAGTGACCTCAAAGAAAATTCTGCCTTTAGCAGAGATTTGTTCTGCAAGGAGGATCAGATTGGAATTCTTTGCGGACCAGGAAGGTGGTGGGGGTCAGGGGAAAGGGGTCAGGAGAGGACATTTGGACTTCATTTCTGCGGAATTCGGCAAGAGGCATTCTTCTGGCAGAAGTGAGCACCGCTGAAGACTAGATTAGTAAGTAATTAACTCAGCAGATATTTATTGAGGACCTAGAGTATCCCTGTGCTGTGCTGCGCTCAGGAGTCACTCTGGCCAACCAGAGGGACTGTGTCCCTCCCCACATGGAGTATAAGGAGGCAAGGGCAACATGGTTCCAAAAAACAGGTTCCAAGTGGGTTAGATACCTATAACACATGGGCCTTGCAGGGTGACTGGCCTTAAAAAAGAAAGGAAAAACAGCTGGAGAATTTTCAGGCCAGAACAACCACCAACTCCTTCATTCTACATCTGCACAAGTCTGGCAGGAGGGCAAGGTTTGAGGAAGAGGGTGGCATAGGAGGCTGTCATAGATGACTTGCGAACACAAAGACCCCACCTGAAAATGGCTGGTCAGGATGGGCCTGGGGCAAGGGGAACTCGGGGATGTAGTTGGGGAGATCGATCATCTACGTAAATAGTGTCAAGAACCAGAGAAATTAACTGGAGGCCAGAACAGTGCTGTCTTGCAAAACAGCAAAAACTGTCAGAGGAACACCACCGATACTTCTCTGAGCATCTTCTTCCAGGGAGCCCAGAACTAGAGGGAGGTGAAAACGGGATTGACAGGTGGTAGACTGACTACCCAGAGGTCAGCTAAGGACACACTGCCAGTCTGCTCATGGGTAGGAAGTTGGAGGTACGATGTCCCGTCTTTCTGGGGAAAGTATGAGGTTCACCCAGAGGTGGTTTGGTCATGCTCTGATTTCCAGAATGAACTGGTATGGAGGCAGCAGAAAGATCTGGCAGGGGAGAACTTTCTAGTCTTTTTTTTTTTAATTAATTTTTATTGGAGTATAGTTGCTTTCCAATATTGTGTTAGTTTCTACTGTACAGCAAAGCGAATCAGCTGTATGGATACATATGCATGCGTGCATTCTCAGTTGCTTCAGTCTTATCTGACTCTATGGACTGTAGCCCACCAGGCTCCTCTGTCCATGGAATACTCCAGGCAAGAATACTGGAGTGGGTTGCCATTTCCTTCTCCACGAAATCGTCCTGACCCAGGGATCACACTCGAGTCAGTCTTGAGTCCCCTGCATTGGCAGGTGGATTCTTTACCCACTGAGCCAGCTGGGAAGCCCATGTATACATATATAACCTCTTTTTTGGAGAACTTTCTAGTCTTGATTTTGCTCTGGATTCCTCTGCATGACCCTTGGCAAGCTTCCTTCCTTAACAATTTCCTTGTTTGCAAAGCATCAAAAACACTCATTACAGCAATTCCAATCCATTACCTTCATCATACTCACTGCCAAAATTAAGTAGTGTAATACCAACATATCCTCTGTAATCCTTCCCTATGACACCATCTCTGATGTTGACAAAGTGTTTCCAGCCAAATTAGAGCAGGGAGGATTGGACCTTAGCATCCAGAGAGAGGGGGATGTAGCCATATCCTTCTGCAGGATGAAGTCATGGCCCCTGCATAGTTACTGCAGTTGGCCCTGGGACACCATGGACCCCGCCAACTTGGAGAGCTGAGCAAAGCAGAGCATCCCTCAGCCTTCAGAGCCAGCAGGACCGTAATGCACAGATGTGCCCTAGTCATAGACTGCCATGTGGTGAGATTTTACTCTTCAAATATGGAAGCCTTTCCTCCATATTTGGAGGACCATGGAGGCCTGGGACTCATCACTTTTCTTTCTCTCTCCCTCAGTATCCACAACTAATGCTCAGTGTTTTTTAAATTCTTGTTGATAGAACACATTCAGCAGACATCTACCAAAAGTTTATTGAATGGATCCTATGACAGGCCCTGAGCTACAACAAAGAGATATTGTTTTTGTCAAGGACCAAGCCACTCTCTGGGTAGGTGCTTACAGTTACAAGATTGTTTTCAACTGTTTTAGAAAAATAACCCATCAGATTTGCATTTCTCCCTAGAGGAGCAGCCTCTCAGTTTTGAGAGGGCCAGTTCCCCAGGGTCCACAGTGGGTTGGGGCCAGTCCTTATCCAAGTGAGCCGAGACCTCCACTGAGTGACAGGCCAGAAGCAAGTCGCTGATGCAAGTTTTAGTAGTCGCTAAGGCTCCCAAATTCACTCCAAAGATGAGGAAGGGTTCTCAGCCTGAGTTTTGCTAGTTTATTGTGAGTCGAATTGTTTTCTGAGATCCTTGGAATGGGATGGGGGAGGGCAGTGGTGTGGTGGGAGGGACAGGGTGTTAGGAAAGCAGGCGGAGAGAGTCAAGCAGTTGCGGAGCATTTCAGAGTGACACTGGAATCGGCAAAAGTCATCTTGCTGCTGCTAAGTCACTTCAGTCGTGTCCGACTCTGTGCGACCCCATAGACAGCAGCCCACCAGGCTCCCCCGTCCCTGGGATTCTCCAGGCAAGAACACTGGAATGAGGACAGCGGCACTTACAAGCTTTTCCCCTTTGATAAGATGAATGGAACAGAAAACCTGAGCACTGTTATCTTATCATACCTTCTTAGGAAACAAACCTAGAAATGTTCCCTGTTGGCCAGCCTGGTGCTTAGCCCACACTCAGAACCCAGACCTGCAGACACCTGGCAGAACCAAGCAGGCTCAATACAGAGAGAAAAAGGCAGGCCTTCAGGGACAAGGGACTGTGTCCTCCGAACCTTTATCAATGTCCTGAAAGCTGAGGCTACCCCAAGCTCTTGCTATGCTGACCCACAGACTTCCTGGAAACCTCATCTCCTGACTGAACAAGGCCGGCAGAGAGGGTCTGTGGACCTATCCTGACTCCCACTCCACCCAGGTCCCAGGACCAAAGTGGTCCTGCAGCTGAGAGTCACGGGACGTCCGGTCTTTGCCATGACCCTTCTCTCCTCCATACTGATGACCTCCTGCTAGATCCTGTGAGAATTCAGACCTGCCCCAAGCCTGCATGGGTCGTGGCATTGGCACACGGTCGACTCTCTCCACCCTAAATGCCGGCAGACAGAGCTCTGCCGTGCGGTGGTCAGGGCTTCCTGGACCAGACCGGCTTTGGAGAGAGCCTGCGGGGCTGGGCTGTAGGGAGCCACTCCCCCGTTCTCCCCATAAGGCCAGGGAGTAGATTAGAAATTTCTCCCTCGACCTCTCTGCAGCCCCAGAGGGTGACCGTCTCACTTATTCTCATCCACAATCTACCTGCTACGATGGCAGCCACACTTCTTCCAAGTGCTTTCCTGGGGCCACTTAGCCAGACGCAAGAATGTCCCTTCAGTGACATGGCAGCTCTGTTGACACAACAGCTCTGAGCCAGAGCTCAGAGTCACAAAGTCCAAGAGTTGGAAGAGACTGGAGAGCTATCCACACTTACCCCTCATAGGGGTGAGTTACCACTGCAACACCAAGACCCAAGAGACATCTATTGTTTTTTTTTTAATCTCCCAATTAAAAAAAATCCTATTTCTCCTTTCTTAGTGCTGTACGATCTCAGTTGCTATAGTCAGTCCTCATAAGATGTGGTATCAGATACTGGTATGTGATCCACCACTGTCCTGGGCATACAAAGGTGATTAAGAAAGAGTAGCTATACAAAACAGGGAGCCTAGCCTGGTGCTTTGTGATGACCTAGAGGGGTAGGATGGGGGGAGGGGAGGCTCAAGAGAAAGGGGAGATATGTATACGTATGACTGATTCATGTTGTTATGTGGCAGAAACCAACACAACATTGTAAAGCAATTTTCCACCCATTAAAAAAGAGAAACAAAAGAGTAACCAGGTAAGCACATAAGTACAAGGTCCTCAGTGCTCTGTGTGGCCGCATGCCAGGTGCTGCAGGAAGGGTTCTTGAGATGCCTGACGCCTGAGCCAGCAGCTTCAGAGAATGAATGGGATTTACCAGATGGACAAATAGGAAGGGAGGGGGCATTTGAGGCAGAAAAACCAGCACTGACTCATTTATTTCCCCTTTCATTCATTCAACTCATATCTACTGAATACCTGCTGGGTGGCAAGTAAGCTCTAAGTAAGACGAGTGATAAAAGAAACATTGCCCTCAGGTAGCTTACAGCCTAGTTTAGGCTATAGGTAAGAAAAAAGACAACAATGACATAGTGAGTTAAGGCAAGAACACACGGGGAAAATACATGATTTGAGAGGCCATGGGAGGGCATGAAGTGAGAGAAAGCAGGAAGCGAGAACCAGCTTGGTAAGCTCAGGGAACAGGTGGCCAGAGTGGCAAGCCCACTGAAATGATAGAGGGATATGTGGCTGCGGAGACAGGGTGAGAATGCGGAAGGTCCTAGGGTTAGTTCCATAGGTGACGGGACAAAGAGCTCTGAGCATGTTAAACAAGTGAGTGATGTGACCCTAGGTACATTCAAGGGAAACCACTCTGGGAGAGGTGTGGAGAGCCAGCAGAGAAGGCGCAGGGGTTTTCGCAGGTCCAGCTTTTCTCCTCTCTATGCAGCCTACTGTGTCAATTTCCCTCTCGAAGTGTGATGCCAGAATGGGACAAAATAGTGTAGGTGTTTGTAGGTGACTGACCAGCAGAGACATCGTGAGATAAGTAATTATTGTAAATACTACCCTTCTGTTAACTGCTGCCTAGGATGACAATAAGTTTTGGTAACATTATTCTGCTGCTTCAGTTCAGTTCAGTTCAATTGCTCAGTCGTGTCTGACTCTTTGCGACCCCATGAACTGCAGCATGCCAGGCCTCCCTGTCTATCACCAACTCCCGGAGTCCACCCAAACCCATGTCCATTGTGTCAGTGATGCCATCCAGCCATCTCATCCTCTGTCATCCCCTTCTCCTGCCCTCAATCTTTCCCAGCATCAGGGTCTTTTCAAATGAATCAGCTCTTCACATCAGGTGGCCAA